>JAMQGT020014825.1:0-279779 GCA_024447675.2 Pterophyllum scalare | reverse complement strand
TATTGCTTCCTCCTGTCTTTCCAGTTCATCCTGGCACTGGAGCACGTGCAGGATGCCAGCATCCTGCTGCCTGTCTGGTCAAGCAGGATGCCAGTCCCAAATCTGTTACAAGCGAGTGCTAAAACACTACTCATTTCCACTGCAGAAAACCGGGAAGACAACACTCCAAAACTGCAGCTAACCACACCTTGACAAACACCCATCTATGTCTAAAAAATATATCAAATATTTGATCTAGCCAAGCACTGTTTGGTTTTTACTTTTTGCAACCTGGCTCAGCCTCTAAAATGGAAACTTGACTGAGCAGATTACAGTAAACTAACCTGATGTGCTTTTTCCTCAAAGCAACACACTTCACTCCTGCTGGGCTTCAACATGACAGCTCAGTAAGCCAGTACCCATGATTTCAGCTCCAGGCTGCACATCTATCTGCTAGCTGTTTCTATTACAGGTGCCATAGCTCGGGAGGCTGCAATTTAGCTGTTAGGTATACTGCAGATAATTATAGATAACTGTTTGGAAAGATAAGACTGGATTTCTTTTGTCCTGCCGGTGAAGAGTTTCAGCCTGTGGTTCAGGTACAGTTTTTAAAATTCTGAAAGAAAGACAGGCAGGGAGGCCGACAGTTGTTTGAATTCCATACTAACAGCCACAGGAGTCATCTACAGAAGGCTAGACCTACAGTTTCAACGGCAGACTGACCACATTTATTGTTCACCCACCCGACTGACATTCCAGGAATAAGCAGAGGTGGATCTTTCATCTTTCTCCCACGCAAGGCCGTCCAGAGGACACGCAGTCCTGAGTGTTTGCGTGCACACAGAAAATTATGCTCACGGTATCAATCACATGAACATTTGGCTGCTTTGTGGCTTCAAGAGGAAATACAAATTGCCTGAAGAAGGGTCTAAAAATGCACAAGAACAAATGCCAACATAATTCCAACGTGACTAAGCGTCACTCAGGCCTTCATTCTTTTTTCCCTCTCTCTCTACACAGAACCAGGTGGTTTTTGTGCAAGCTCTAAAATGCCCTTTGCACTCCAGCCCACCTGACCTCCAACAGAACATAGATTAGAGACAGCACTACTCACCTAGATGATCTCCATGGAAACTGTTGTCATGCGATGCTCTACAATGAGGCACGAGGTCATGATGGGCAGCAGGTGGCCAGATTTGACCAGTCTTGCGAACACTCACAATAGTAGCCTCAGACATGACCACATGGCCTCCCTGCTGCCTGTGGTGACGCTTCTGGGACTGCGGTGTTGGAGGACTGCTGCTATCAAAAGAGTGCTGAGAATTCTGGGAGTTCTGAGACGGTGAGCGGCTCTTCTCTCTGAAGGGACGGCGGAAAGCTGTGGTAGGGCTGGGGGAGGCGTGGCTGGACTGACCAGAGGAGAAGTCCTCTTCACTGGATGTCAGGTTCTCGTTGGAGCTGCAGTCTGGTGTATAACCGCCACCTCCACCGACATCCTCAAAGCTACCTGGTGAATAGGAGCGGCGAGGCCAGGTCAGAAGGTGATCATCACCTCCTCCGTGTTCTCTCATTGTGACTCCACTACTACTACTTCCACCACCCCCTCTTCCATCTGCACTGCCACCCTTCACCCATCATCACCCCACCAACATAGACGCTGGAGTAGGCTTGGAACTCAGAGGGCTGCCAAGGAGGGGGAGGTGGCTTTCCCCCATTGGCCCTCCCTGGATGTCGTTGGTTGGGTTCCCCATCTTCATATTCTGCATCATAACCACAGGTGCTTTCAGTGGACCTTCCTCGATACACCGGCCTGGCACGGAGCTCACCTGCCACCGTAGCCAGATTACCTGGTAAGGAATGCAGCGATCTCTTTCTCTCCATCTGCATGGCCTGGCTGCCCAGTGAGCTGATCTTGTCAGAGACGTCACGGTCGTTGACCCTGACCAAACCTCTGTCATGGTGGAATTCCATGTTGGTATAGAGTGGTGGTGGTGGCAACGGCTGCTTTTCCTGGCCCTTAGCTACATCACCCGCTGAGTGAGAGTTTGCCCGTTTGATCCTCTCAAAGTTGGATCTAAGAGCTGCCACACCTAGTCCCATCCCAAGCTTGTCCTTGGGGTCAATGGGAAGGTCCTTGTCTGGGGGTGGAAGGGTGGGCCTGCGGGGTGACACAGAGACACCAGGTCTCTGCTTTGATGGCGAGAGGCCGTCTAGGTTGTCGCAGGAAGTTGACTCTGCTTGCTGAGGTACATCAAAGGCTGACTCCAGGCCATCACCGTGGGAAGCTGACTTCCTGGCTGGTGGAGGTCTGGGTTTGGACCTGCCAGATCCATCTCCAAGTGGCTGAAAACGGCTCCTATCCATACTACTACAGCCATATCCTCCACCACCTCCTCCCACTCCAACGCCACCAGTCTCCTGCATGTGGGGCTGCTGGGATTGTGTTTCTGCGCCCTGTGTGGCTGCAGGGTCGCACCCCCTCATTTAGCGGTGTCTTTCGAAGCCCCACCGCTGTTTGTCATAGCTCTTTCTCTCTTTGGCCAGGAGGGTCTGCAGGTAGATGCATGTCCGGAAGCGCTCCTTGTTCACCTCCTGCTCCAGGCGTCTAATGGATGCTTTGCACTTTTCCAGCTCCTGCTCGATGCCCCCTACAGACCGCAGCTCCATCTTGGGGGGCTCCGACTCCGGGAACTGCGCCTTCCACGCCTCAATGAATCCCACCGGTTCCACCATATTGTGTCCTTTTTTTTTCTTGCTGTGACCGACCCTGGTTCACACACAGAAGGGGGAGTGATGTCAAGTGTGCACCGTTTGACCCCCCCCCCTTTTTTGTCCTGATTACCACAGATTCCTAATCAACAACAATGGCCACTTCCAGTAGTAGTGACAATGGTTAATGTAACCCGTTCAAAAGCGCACAGCCTAATTGCATACACTTGTCTTAGGTTGCGCAGTCGCAACAATACATCCCATCCTGAACAAGAGAAACCGGTTGTTCAGTTTCCAGAAAAACTAGGGAATGTGCGAGATATAGAGATGAATAAAAATCTATAATAGAGTTCATAATTCTTGTGCATTTTTCCAGAAAAGGCCACTTTTGAATCGTTTTTTTGTCCCTTAAATCAGCGTCGACACAATGACAGTTTATTCTCAGGGTGACACGGGTGGTCTCTTTCCCACGGAGGAAAAAAACAAAAATGTTTTAATCCTGCTTGATTTACTCACTTATTGTCCATGTTTACCATCTCAGGTCTGTGCGCGGTCCATTCACTCTTGCCCATTCATATGGCTGTATTCCCCCGTGCTGCTGCTGCTCCGGACCAAGCGCCTTTGTACCAGCAGCGCTCAAGGAGAATGGATAAAAAGCGCTAAACGCAAGCCACGACAACATCTGTTTCTCAGAGGAAGGGCTCGAGCGGTGGATCCAGTGTAAAATAAATTGCTCGTTTCGTTATCCCATTTTTCCACGGCACCTACGTGGTGTTTTTCCCCCTCTTTTTTGTTCCCTTCCAGATTTATCCTGTTTCTTCGGCTGAGATACTGCTGCTGAGTGCGTTCCCATCTCAGGCCGGCAGCACTGAAGGGCTGCAAGAATGGGAGGGACCACAGTCACAGTGAGTGTGCTGGTTAAAGAGACAGAGCTTGGATGCGTGTACCTGGTTATTTAGTCGCGTTTCATTTTCTTTTGAATGAAATGCAGCTGTTTAAACAAGTTAAAATATAAGCCACTGTAGTTTGTTATTACATCGCTAGCTCTTTGTAAAGCCCGTAATCTTAACATCCTTTCATATGTTTCAGGAAACGCATGCAAACACTACTGTATATATTTTTATTGAGAGTTAATATAGATTCCAGAAAATTGCACCTTCTGGGATCCTTTAAAAGCTAGCAGCGCTACCTGTCAAGCAGGTGTTTTCGATCATGTAGGTGCACGCTCATATCAAGCCTAACACCGCCACCTAGTGGAATAGTATTATACATACAATAAGCTTGTAAAGTACTACCCCACTGACTTTTTATTAACCAAAGAGTGATATACCACTAAATTCACTTCAGTACAAAAAAAAAAAGGGACACAACTCAAATGCTATTTATTTTTATTTACCTGAAATCACAACCTCAGTATGCATGTACAACCATTATTAGTCTCCAATAATGATCGTCTTTGTATTATTTTTATATGGTTAATATTGTTCTTCAACCAGGTTTCGCTGAAGAGACTTGACAGCCCCTCTCCTCGAATTAGATCACAGTATTACAGCAGTTCATAAAGATACATAATCAGAATTATACAGAGGCAATAAGAAAACAGAACACTTGTTGTATTGCAGGATTACTAATGAATCGGTGTCAGTCTGTTGTACTCATTGCAAAAGACTTATTCATCAAAGGAAATGGATCAGTGATCAGCCTACAGTAGTTACAGTAGGGGAAAAATAAAATAATGACTAAAGTTAAGCACAGTCAAGTTTAGCATGAGTCATTTATCCACATCTAATATTGTGCAAATTACCCAAACCATTACAATAAAAACAGTGATTTTTGCAATATATCTTAATGTCATCTGAATATTATACATTATAATCTATAAATACAAACTGCAAAGCCTACATACAGCTGAAACGCATGCATGAATGTTTTGTACACTGAACTGATGTGGAGCTAAGACCATTCAACCCATCGTTTCAAAGACTCTCTATGTGCCAAGCTACCATGGAAGTTGGAAATGTATTCATCATGCAAGAGGGATCATTGAGGCTGTTAAGAAGTTCCCTGCACACAAAACATAACCGTGTCAATGATGTTGCACCTGCACACAGAGGTGCAAGTGTGTCAAGATGTGCGTGGTCATGTGTTGTGATGCAATGGGTTAAAGGACCTAGTATAAGCTCCCAAACCCTTTTGGTCTTGTTACTGTAAAACATCTTTTCTTTTTTTGGTGTGTCTGCACAAGGGTACATACTGCTGGTCATCATGGTGTCTGAGGTGTGTGTGAGGACAGAGTGAGTGCACACCCCTGGATGGTAGGATGGCTGCAACTTTTGAGGCCGTTCATATGAAGTATTTATGAGAGCCAACCTGAAAAGGAAGAGAAAAACTGTCAGTCTTAAAAACTCAAAGGGGTGACTATTTTTTTTAAAATTGTACATCTTCTAGCACAAGAGAAGATTTTTGTGAATGTAAGCAAGTGTGAGAGGGGGTGAAAAGAACAGCACTCGGTGGCATTCACAGTAGTGTCATGTGACCAAGGACAAGTTTCCTTCTGTTTCTCTAAATACTGGTAGTCCGTAATCACTCCCTTGCACACAGTACATACATTCCATCAGTGACTCTTACACTTCACAGCAGCAGAAAAACAAGATCTCCCTTTCAGTGAGTAACTTTTTTTTTTTTTTTGCGGTCTTATAAGAGTCTTCTCTTGTTAAGTAATTAAGCATATCTGGAGTATAAAAGACAAATGGATACTCACTCTAGTGACAGGGGGGCCAGTGGTAGGCATTGAGGGAAAAGAGCACACAGCTGTTAAGTGGAACACAAACACACAGTGCAAACAAACCCAGGCTTCAAAACACATGCTTATGATGGGCTTCTCTCACATGGGGAATGTTTAAGTGTAGCTGACTGAATAGGCTCTGATCCAACAAATACACTACTGCAAAGTATGGTATACCAAATATAAACTAAGTCTCCTAAATAATAGTCTCTACGAGTCAAACACACACAAGATTAGGTTCTCTGTGCCATGAATAGCTCATGCCTGCTATGTTGTGCCAAGAAAACTGAAGCATTCATTATGTCTGAAATGATTTGTATTCAAGTATTATATGCACATACAAAAACAATGAATATGAATAATATTGAATATCATGGGTCTATATTGTATTAAATAAAGACAGAAAACACTTGATTCAAAGGGTTCATGAGTGTATTTTTTTTTTCTTAAAGTAAAAAACAAAACAAAAAACATTTCGGTTTTTATTTGCAATCCAAGTCCATTCATTGGAGTAGTTGCTGGATTAGTATTTTTTCTTAAAATTTTAATTATAACGGTCCTTTGAATCAAACGCCATGGAGATGGTAGTCAACTTACAGCATCCCCACCCAGTTCTGTTTCAGAAGCACACACACAAATAAAGTTAATGTCACAAATCAATACAAAATATATCCTTAAAAATGTTAGAGGGGGGAAAGATTTTGTTCGTTGTTTTCTGCACAAGCGAATAGGGGCACACCTCAGATGTTACGCTTTAGCTAGACTGTTGAGGAAAAGCATCTCGAGATGAGCAAGAAAAAAAGAAAATCTTATATTGAGGTAGCTGTGCTCTGCCCAGTGCAGAAAAACTGACTTATTTTCAATCATTATAGTAAAAAACAAAACAAAAACATCCATGGAGTTAATTTACGCTCTAACACGGGGGACATACACAATTAAATTAGAATGAGAAATCACATACAGTTCATGCTTAGTCACAGGACATGCGGCTTTTGTTTATCAAGGTTTTTGTGTTTTTTTTTTGTTTTTTTTAAGCTGAGCATTCAAATGTTTCACTCTGAGTCCCAAACCTTCCCCCCGTCCTTGTCTGCCACATGGAGCGCGTCCTCTCTGAGTTTATACTGAAGACACAATGGTAAACATTAGAAAATAAATGAAGGCGGTATGTCTAAGCCACGCTGGTCAAACAATTTACAGAGCCATAAAAAAAGTTGCATAAAATAGTGTTCAATCTCTGTACAGATCAAATTATTTCTGATATCCTAATTATCCTTTTCATCAAGAGGGAAGCTAAACATAACAAATTTGCTGATGTTATTGTAGTGGCATAGGACATGTTATTCCCAACATCATTAAAAATATAAGCCATAAAGGCAATATTGAATTGAGAAAAAAAAAAACAACCCAAAAAACAAAACAAAAACAACTGGCATCAGTATATTTTTTTTTACACCAGCAACAAAAGTCCACAGCTATGGGAGTGATGGTGTTCTAACACTCACATTTAAAGCCTCACCCATTCATAAATCCTATACCAACTCAAAACAGGCAACTTCTCAGTGTTAACATTTTATATTATTTGTTGTGTCAAAGTTGGTCCTTCTCTTACGCACATGGCGGCACGCAGAGGCACACACACTATCTCTACAAATGCACACACATACACACACGCTAGCTACGCACATTACGGAAGGCAGAGAGAGGATAGGAGAGGAAAGAGGGAAGTGATGGCAGTGGGTGGGGAATGGAAAAGTCGAGGTTGTGCTCAAGTCAGTCAGGACCAGAACATGTCGGCCATGTTAGTGTCGCAGCTGTAGATCCAGAGGACCAAGGGGAGGGAAATGGCCACGAAGGGCCAGGAGATGCCCTCCATACATGCAGACAGGGAGCAGCCTTTGGAGCTGGCAGGCTTCTCCAGTTCTTTACCGGGCTCCAGGTAGTTCCTGGCAGCAAACTTGAGCAGTTCATCCAATAGAATGACAGGTAGTGAGATCTTGAGCACCATTAGCCACTGGGTCAGATTCAGAGGTGTGATCTGGAAGATGATCTGTTACAGAAGTGCACAAGAAACTACTGTTCAGTCTATGGTAAACATCCCAATTTTCAACAATGAGGTCTTTAACCAGAATATTAAAATATGCCAGCACAACAATGCTTCATTCATGGTGCACCACTTCCAATTGACAGGACAACATTCTTTATGTAAACATGAAGGAAAAAAAGAGAAAAAGCTCACTGGAAGAGGTTCCACATAGAGGATGAGGAAGTGAAGGGACATGGAGAGGCAGATGGCTCCCAGCAGCCACACGTTCTCCCAGGGAGGCATCCGCAGCAGGGACTGATTCTCTGACACGCTGAGAAACAACACAGACAAATGATGATGTTTGTCAAAAAAAAAAAGAAAAAAAGAAGTCACTCACTGACCTAAGAAGAAAAACTCTGAAACACTGTCATGCATCTTTATTTTCCACACAAGGTTTGAGAGTGAATGCAAAAGAGGAAATTAAGAACAACTGACAAGTTTGCCTAACCTGTTAAGGGCATTGCACATCTCAATTGTGACCAGCACAGACAGGGCCATGGTCATCGGGTAAGGAGACTCAAACACCTTACAGTCTATATTCTCGTAGTCTGGATTTTCTGGAGCACACTGCAAAAAATGGCTCTAGAGGGCAGAGACAGTAAGAGAGATCAGCCGAAGAATTTAATTTGTTAAAGGGCACTGAATTAGCATGACAGAGGTTGTTAAGCTCTACCAGTTGGTAAAAAGTGATCCTTGGTCCATCCTCAGCAGCAACAAACCACCAGGCAGCAGCACCAACAGTGGCAGCACCAACATAACCTTGTGATACACACAAAAAAAAAAGACATTCATACACAATGACAATAGCACAGATCCTCATGGCACAGTAAGTACAACCTGGACATACACCTACAGGAGCAACAGTAGTCATCTCTCAAATTATTTGCTATATACAGTATAATGTCGAGCATTGCATACAACATATGTACCAACTCTGCCTTTGACTGTCACTACTTACATCCAATGGCCAGGTATCTGAAGAAAAGCCATCCAGAGATGAGGGGCTCACGAGCATTGCGTGGAGGCTTATTCATGATGTCCAAGTCTGGTGGGTTGAAGCCTAGAGCAGTGGCAGGCAAACCATCAGTCACCAAGTTGACCCAGAGCAGCTGAACGGGAATGAGGGCTTCGGGGAACCCCACAGCCGCAGTTAGAAAGATGCTGTACACAAAAGAGACCGGATTAAATAATCATGCAAAAAAAAAAAAAAAAAAATTCAGAGCAATAAAATGTGTTTGTAAAAGCAAATCATCCTCACCAGACAACCTCGCCCACATTTGAAGAGATGAGGTATCTGATAAACTGCTTCATGTTGTTATAAATGGCTCTTCCTTCCTCAACTGCAGCAACAATGGTGGCAAAGTTGTCATCAGCCAGAACCATCTCAGAGGCGGTCTTGGCTACAGCTGTGCCTGAGCCCATGGCGATGCCAATCTCAGCCTTCTTAAGAGCAGGGGCGTCATTTACGCCATCACCAGTCTGAGGTGAGAATGAAAAACAGAACAGGAAAATATTCAGTGTTTCACGGTCTAAAACAAACAATTTATCCAACCTCTTCTTTTTCTTTAACCTGAAAAGTGAGAGAGGATAATATAACTTAAAACTGTGACAAAGTTGAATGGTATATCAAACATGACTAATCTATAAAAGTAATGGAAGGACTGGTTTTAGATGATTTTATACATGACTGAAAAGCACATTTTTCTCTTACCATAGCTGTGATTTCATCATAGGACTGCAAATACTCAACAATCTTGGATTTATGAGAAGGCTCAACACGTGCAAAGCAGCGAGCCTTGACCACAGCGTCTCTCTGCTGTGCAGGTGACAGATCATCAAACTCTCGGCCAGTGAAAGCCATGCTAGAAACATCGTCGTCTTCTCCAAAAATACCAATGCGTCTGCAAATCGCAACAGCTGTCCCTGGAATAAACATGGGAGCACAGTATTTATTGTTTCAGGCTTTGGGATGTTTGTTTGTTTGTTTTTTTTAATCTATACAGCAGTAGAATGTTCTGATTTGTACCACTTTAATTTTTTAGATGTGACTGTTACATACCCTTGTTGTCTCCAGTGATCATAATTACTCGGATGCCTGCGAGACGGCAGAGCCTAACAGACGCTGCCACCTCTGCCCTGGGAGGATCCAGCATGCCCACACATCCCACAAATGTCAGATCAGTCTACAAGATAAGAATATTACACATTAAGAAACCGAGAACCCAAAAGCTTTAAGGCAATCAACTGATCTTATCCATATGTTTCAACTCCCACCTCATACTGAATAAAGCGAGAGGAGTCATCTAACACCAGTTCATTCTTGTTCAGGGGGTTATCTCGGGTGGCCAGAGCCAGACAGCGCAGGGTGTCCCTGCCTGTTCCATATTCTCTGATCACAGACATTAGCTTTTCCTTGATTCCAGGGCTCATTGGTACCTTGTTACTGCCTACACGGATGTGTGTGCACCTGTCAATCACTCCCTCAGGAGCACCCTATGAACAGGAACAAATCAATGAATGAGAAAGGAAATGACCAACCACCAAGTACCACTTAATAAAAAGGCATCTATGTCAGTGCTTCAAATTTTGTAATAATGCCCAATGGGTGCATTTCTTACCTTCACAAACATTTTTCCAACTGAAGTGCGCGCTTTGTTAGGAGTACAGTACACAGACATAGATTTCCTATCTCTAGAAAATTCCAAAGTAAACTCTTTCTTCATCAGCTGCTTGATCACCTAAATATGCAATCAGACACAATTACGAATAAGAAATTCTCTACTCAAGAAAAAGTGAAAAGGCTGTAAATCTCTGCATATAAAAGGATAGAAAATACAGGCTTAAACCACTGAATTACATACAGAATTGCAGGCATTGGCTCGCTCAACCTTGGACAGGCCTTTAAGATCTGTGTCAAACACGTTCATCTTCTCCACCAGGCATGTGAGAGCTGTCTCTGTCGCCTCACCCACCTTCTCGTACACTCCTTTAGCCTGGACAGACAGAAAAATTAGGTCAGTAATCATTGGAAATTGCCACCCAAAACATATAAAGTGATGCCACTTTGGTGCTCAAGGAATAAGAACCAGTAACACTACCAACCTCATTGTAATCCAGTGAGGAATCATTACAGAGAGCACAAATAGAGGCCAGCTCCACCAAGGCATCATACTGGGAACATTTGACTGGCTTTCCATCATGGAACCTAAACATATCACAGAGACAGTCAGGACAAAAAAAAAAAAGAAAAAGAAAAAGAAAAAAGACAGAGTTAAACAGGAAGGAAACATGCTGAAACTCATGTTTGTATAAACTGAAGAATTATCAAAAATTACAATTATATATCTATGTCTCCGCATTGTCTTAGATTACCTAAATTAATTAAGCTTACAACAAAAGGCACAGAAGACTGAATACTCACACTTGTCCATTTGGGGCATATGTGGAGCCACTGACTGTGAATTCCTTTAATGAACAGTGATCAACTTCTGCCCGATCAATGATAAACATCTGAAAGGACAAAAAAAAAAAAAAAAAAGAAGTTGTAGGGACAAACTGTTGGTGCTTGATACTCATTACACATTTGATACCTGTAGATAAATGTACTTTGGCACAGCTGAGAACTTAATATAATAATATAATTTAATGTAATCTATGCAAAGATGGTCAGGGGAAAGCTGAGAGGTTGATGTCCACTGCATCCAGCAGATGGCATCAGACTACAATCCACATCAAAGAAATCTCTTGTCCATAGAACTGAGTGTAATGATGAACTGCTGAGCCAAAGCAGACACTAAAACAGCTCAATGTCATTTCCAGCAAATGAGGCAAATAATTCCTCTGTATCGAGTTGCTTAAACATAAAAATTATTCTAAAACAGATATCAGAAACCAAGAGCAAGGTTAACATGAGGGGAAAAAAATATTTTAAGGAGAGATAACACCAAGATTGAATGCATATGAATGGCATTCATACATTAGACATTTGTTCCACATTTAACCCAACAGAAGCAGAAAAGAACTGCTCATGGCATTCAAACAGAAATATTTGAATAAAATGATGAGCTGGCATTATGGCTGTGCCATCCTGAGGCACTAGAAAGACTTAAAAAAAGAAGAAAAAAAAAGAAAAAAGGCAGTGACGTCACTGGCTGTCCTACACAAAATACAAGTAAAAACCAATGAAGCCTTCAGTCACTCATGGCAGCACATTTTAGCAGTGCCCTAGTTGGACAGAAGCATCTTGGATGCTGCAGAGGTAGCTTGCAGAAAATTATGAGGAGTAAACAAGGGATAGAGATACAGGGACAGCAGAAAGAGACAAGGTCAGTTATGCAACTCTACTGGTTTTGCTGCAAGTGACTAACTACTGCATACTGATCAGCATGCTGCCTGAATAGGGGTGGGGGCTGGGAGCACTGAGAAAGATGGAAGGAAAGGGAGGGAGGAATACATATTTTGCTGTACTACAATAGACAGTAAACAAATACAGCATGAGGTTATTCATGCACTAAAAAGAGGAAAAAAAATTAATTGGAATTGGGAGGGATGCAAGACAGGAAACTGGACTCACAAAAGGATGGAGACCAAAGTCAAAATGATGTCCCCACCCTGATAGCAGACCTAACGCCAAAAGCTGGAATGCATGCACACAGATAGGCAAGCTGGCCCAGGCCATAAGAGAAATTAACCACTACAACCTGAGTCTAAGAATGAACTCAGGAGAAGTCATCATCTGGTCAGGCAGGAATGATGGTAACCATCAGGAAGGAGCAGCACTCCTCACCAGCAGGGGTGAAGCAAGCCAACACGATATTACATCGTAAGCCAGTAAACGAGACTCCTGTGTGTCAGGATAAATTCAAGACAGACTAAACTCTCCATTGTAGTGGCATAAGCACCAAGAATGCAGAAGAGCAGGACAAAAACATTTTCTATGACCAACTGCAGGCCATGCTAAGGTAAATCCCAGGACATGACATACTTATCCTGATGGGAGATTTAAAGTGTCTGAGTGGCCGCAACAATCAGAATCATGAGAGAACTATGGGCCAACATGGACTTTGATAGATGACAACAAAGAGAGATTGACCTCTGCAAAGAAAACAATCACCTTGTTATTGGAAGCACTTTGTTTCCCCACAAGACAATTCACATCACCAGATACCAGAACACAAAGTCAAGCTGACCACATTATAGTCAATGGCAAGCAGAGTCAATCCCTACAAGGGTGACGAAAAAACACTGACATCAGCAGTGATCACGACCTAGCAAAACTACAAAAAGCAAGGTTTGGGAAAATTCGCAATCACCATCTAGCTGTAGGAAAGCTGAGAGCAAGCGAGAAGTTCAGCATTGTCCAGAATAACACAATCAGGATTCTGCAAGAGATAGCATCACATATTGACACTTTGAACAGAGCCATGAAAGAAGCTGGTGAAGAAGTGCTGGATTAAAAGAAAGATGGGAAAAAACAAATCAGAGTGGATATCCAGCACTACATAGAAACTCATTGGGGAGAGAAGAGAGATCAAAGGGAAGCTCCTTGCAAAATCTTCAAGACTGAAAGAAAGGCTCTAGATACAGAGAAAAGGACAAGCAGGTGAAATTTTTAGGCCATAAAGACAAGAGAGAGGCAAGTTGAGAAACTAACAGGGTGCAGAGAATGGCTGCCCAGCAGAAAACATGAGGACAGTCTATCAAATCACAAGAAAGCTGAGAGGTGGCCAGGGACAATGCCAGGAGCTCCCAGTAAAAGCGGAAGATGGGACAACAGTAACTGCTAAAAAGGCAAAACTGGGCAGGTGGAAAGCTCACTTTGAAAAAAAATCCTTAACGTCCAGATTCACCCACACTTGCTAAGATTCCCAAAGCAGGGGAGGATCTAGATGTTAACCTAGGCACCATCACTGTACAGGAACTAATAAGAAAGCTGAAGAACAGAAAAGCACCAGGGGATGATTGAGGGGGAGACACTACACATACGGTCTGAGATCTTCAAAAGACATCTGGCACAAATAAGAAATACTCACTGGCTGGAAAACAGGCCCCATAGCGAGGCATCACTTTGCTGTCATTGACGAACAAAATCTTCAGCAGAATCATCCTCTAGCATATTTTGGTCACAGTGGAGCGCACCCTACATCAAAAGCAGGCTGATCACTACCAGTAAACTGGATCTGACACAAAGTCACAGAAGGAAGAAAACAAGGGATCCAGTAGACTGACAATAGCGCTGAACACCTGGACTGAAAACCTAGCATTACTAATGAGCAAACACCAAGACATTCAGCACAAGATTGAGGCCCTTTTTCCACCAACCGGGTGCCAGTGCCAGTATTTGAACCATTCAGCGTTTTTTCCACCGCAAACGCACTTGGTGCCCGGCCGAAAAATGGGTTCGACTCCGGCACGGCAAACTAGCTGGTCTGGAACCAAGAACGTGTGACGAAAGCAGCAGAAGGGCGTGACTCTGCCATCTCAACATGAAGTTTTCTACCGCTATTTCACTGCATGGTGTGTATTGCATGAAAAAAGCGGTGCGATTTTCATGGCTGTGAATTAGGTTGGGCCCTAAGGCTGAACTTGCTGCTTTGTATCAGTTCATATCACAGACAAAAGGAAGTAAAGTGCGTACTTGTCATCTTGCTCGTAATTGCGGTCTGTGTTTACGTTGTGCCGCACACAGATGCTGCAGTAGTTTTGTTTGGACAGTAACATATGTTCGCTGCACAAGAAAGGGGAGCGTGTTCTCCCACATTTGTGCACTTCGGTTTCCGTGTCCAGACGAGGACCTGCCCACACTCATACGTAAAAGATCAGTTCCCAAAGCGCGGTGGAAACACGGGATCGTTCTTAAGTGCTTTGTTGGTTCGTTCAAACTGAAACCAGCACTGGCACGAGCACCAGCACCTCGGAGGTGGAAACGTAGTATGAATGCCTGGCTGAAACTGCAGGTACCACTGGGCTAAAGATCAACACAAGAAAAAAAAAGAAAAAGAAAAAAAAAACACAGGTCAACACAGGTCGGACAACCACTGGAGGACATGACCGAGTTTGTTTACCTGGACAGCAAAATGACATAGAAATCACCAGCAGAATCAGTAGGGACATGGAAATCAGCCAGTCTCAGCATCCACAAGAAGATCAGAATTTTTTGGAGTTATGTTCTGAGTGTACTCTTGAATGCATCAGAATGCTGGACAACCACCGCTGTCACAGAGAGAAAGCTGGAAGTGTTTCAGACAAAGTGCCTCAGGAGGATCTTGGGGATATACTGGTCAAACAAATCTCCAACAAAGAGCTTTGAAAAAGAAGCGCATTAGAGACCATTGCCGAAACTGTGCAGAAACATGGAGATAGCTCAGATATGCCTACCGGATGGACCCAGGCCATCTACCTGAAACTGATCTCCGCTGGACACCGCAGGGCAAAATAAACTGTGGTAGACCAAAAAAAACCTGATGCAGATCAGTGGAATGAGAGCTGAAAAGCTGAGCCCTGGCATTCTAGACTGCACTCACACTCGCTCGCAGCTGACAAGAGGTGGCGTTCTCTTGTCATCGCCTCATGCACCACTTGCTATAAAGAGGACAGAGTGAGAGAGAATAAGGCATGGAAAAAAGAAATGCCTCTAATTCTGAACCTCATTTTATCTCTGAATGTGTACAACTTAATTCCTTTATTATTGTTAGCCATTCAGCCTGAGCAGGCTTTATTGCTCAATAAATCACTAACCGTAAAACTGAAAAAAGCTTAAAAAAAGATGTCAGAGTCAAACACTGACTAAGTGACACATGGTACTGATATGGCACACCAATCTGCAGGGATTTCAACTAGTATTCTTCAGCATGGACTTAAGAGCTTAGTCATCTTTTAAAAAAAAAAAAAAGAATTAATTTAAAAAAAACTGCCTAGATGTTGATGTGACACAAAAAGAACCACTAAAAATACACTTCCAATCTGCATTCTGCCATGCCCTTTAAATGACTCCCCAGTGTTTTCTTACCCTGCACACAGACATCTGATTGGTTGTAAGTGTGCCGGTCTTGTCAGAACAGATGACAGATGTACAGCCAAGGGTCTCCACAGAGGGCAAACTGCGGACAATGGCATTCTTCTTGGCCATGCGCCGTGTTCCTAAAGCCAGACAGGTAGTGATGACAGCGGGCAGACCTACAAAACAGTAGCAACAGAGAGAGTGTAAAAGGATTATTAAGTAATGAAAATACTTTAATTTGTGCCTGCATCTTAAAGTACTGAAAAACAGCCTTGGAGAAGCAAGCATATCAAAGACATCCAGCTTACCCTCAGGAATTGCAGCTACTGCTAGAGCCACAGCAATCTTGAAGTAATAGACAGCACCTCGGATCCAGGAACCTCCGTGAACAGGATCGTTGAAATGCCCAATATTGATGATCCACACAGCAATGCAGATCAGTGTAATAACCTTAAATTATACATTAGTTTATATTTAAAGATCAAATTAATATCAAATGGAATATACATTAGAAATTTGTATTAAAAAAAAAAAAACTGGCCCTAAAATTTTGCACAATAACTTAAATAACCTTGGATAGCTGCTGCCCAAACTCATCAAGCTTCTGCTGCAGTGGCGTACGCTCCTGTTCTGTTGTAGCCATCTCATCTCGGATTTTGCCAATCTCTGTGTTGCCAGCTGTGGCCACCACCACACCAACAGCCTTACCAGCTGCAATGTTGGTACCCTGTTGGGGTGGGTTCAGTAAAAACTAAGCATCTTATGGACAAAGGTGAAAAACAATTTAACCACACAGGTCAAAGATACGCAGAACTGACTTTACGTGCAGCACAAATCAAAAAAATTTTCTAAACAAATTTCAAAACCCATCAGACAGAAAATGGAAAAGAAATGTTAAGAAGCATAATAGGATAACAGAACATTGTTGCCTTTATAGGTGTACTCAAATTCACATGGGGGGATGGAAAGGGGACTAGATTAAGTAAAATGGCACTGAACCACCTAAGACGGGCTAGTAAGTCACTTACAGAAAAGAGCATGTTCTTCTTGTCCTGGTTGACAGCACGCGGGTCAGGCACTGGGTCTGTGTGTTTGATCACAGACACAGACTCTCCTGCAGGAAGAGGGAAAAAAAGATAAGAGAAAGGGAAGTAGGGGCAGAATTTCTACACAGCAGAGAATGTAGTGGTACTTGTGATGGTTGGTTGACACTTTGGGCAGATATGTGTGGACAAGGCTCTGCAGCTGACTGAGCAAGCCTGGCAATTATCAAATACTGCAATGCCACTGCCTTTCAAACCCTTCATCTGATGTGTGTATGTCTCTGTGTAATCAACTGTGCAAGACTGCACATTTTCTGATAGCGTAAGGCAGGGAGCATTTGACAGGCGGCATGGCCATGAATGGGGAAGGAAAGAGAGGAGAAAATAGCTCAAACACTAAAATATCCCATGGAATTTGCTACCAATTAAGGCAGCAGAGCAAGACAAGTGATTTAAGGATCTGATTCACATAAACCTCTTCTCTCGTACATTATCCATCCTTTAATATTCTCCCCTTCTATTCTTTGCATCTACCTCATTGTCCAATTTATTCACCCACAGAATCACCCATTTACCCTTTATCCACATCATTCATTTCTTTTTGTCATTTTTGTCATGGCTGAGCAGCCATGATAACTGAGTGCAATGAAGATGTGCAGAAAAAGGAGACAAAGTGCTTATTCTTGTTACACGTCTGGGTTGATCAAAAGATTAGAGGGGCAGTCAAAAAAAAGTAATCCAAGAAAAAATATATAAATAACTATGATAAGTGAATGAAGATATACAGAAGCATTCAAAGGATGGTGCTATTGTACATGTACAATTATGTTTCACAGGGATGATACTGAGAGCTCACAAATACCAAAAAATAAATAAATAAATAAAAATGGCTTTACCTGTAAGAATTGATTGGTCTACCCTCAGTGTGGTTGACTTGATAGAAGTCAGCCTGATGTCTGCAGGGACTTTATCACCAACTGTGGACAAACAAGACAAGAGAACTAAGCACCTCTTAAAAAATTAAATGCATCTATGAATGGCACCGACAAAAGGCAGTTGAGCGATTATTTGATGCAGTGTTGTACTGAGGCATGCACATAACTGATATGTAAAAACACATTCCCAGATCTAGAATATTTTAATCATCAAAAGAAAAATAAATGCCACACACAAACACACACTTGGAAATAAAATCAACTGCCATGTTATCTCATCTCATTCTCTCTGGGAGTAATAAAATAATCAAACTCTAGTTGGAGTGTTAGAGGAGAGCCATGAATTCAAAAACTATTTAATGTTCCACTCATCTCATGTACAGGATGCAAGTATATCACTGCTCATTCTTTCCACTAACACAGGGCTTTAGTGATCCCCAGTAACATGTAAATGTAAATACACACTAAAATTTCAAACAAGTGTTTTCTCTGTATAAAGCCAGCAATTACCATTGAAGCCACAGACATTTTTAGCGCTGCTTCAAAAGGGCAGCAAACAGTCGGATTACTTCGTATCATTTCTCATGCAGTTGGGTTTGATCTGCGCAGATGAAATGAACTTTTCAGCTTTGTGGTTTGATCAAAGAAAAGTATTTAAAGTTAGACCATGTCCAGCATGACATCTGCTTTTCAAACATCATTTTTCTGTTTGTTTTTTCTCCACCCTTATTTTGGGATGGACCTGGAAATGCATTCATTTAAAGTTTAAGCTTTTGAAAAGTAGATAGATTTAAATTTTTTATGTGATGATCTTTTTCAAGTCCTATTACAATTATGTTTCAAATTTTACTTTTGAAATAAAAATGGTTGTGTTAAGTAACCCCATGCCATACAAAATTGCTCAATTTTTAAATAAAAATTCTAAAAATAAATAAATAGATAAAGCTCGTTGTGTGCCAAATATAGTAAGACCTGGCCTAAAAGCTAAAGGGAAACATAATAACCCAGAAGGTCTTAAGAGATCCCTCTGGATAGTGGAGGGTGGTGACAGACTTGTAAACCAACCATTTGGCCTGTAGTGCCCTTCAGAGTAGAGTGGAAGAGAAAGAGGATGGAGGAGAGGAAAGGAATAGGAAGAGGGATTAGATGAGTCCTGCAAACCACACATCCAAAAATGGGAAAACTATTTTGATCAGTTGAAAACATGCTGCTGGATTTGAGGGAGGGAGATAGTAAAAAAAAAAGAAAAAAAAAAAAGTTCTTTTTTTAAGCAAGGAGAACCCGCTTCACGTCAGACAAGCTGAAAAAGAAACAGTTGGTATGTCCTTGAGTACACATAGTTCATTCATTGAAATGGTTCTCATGATTTTGTGACACCTTTTGCTATTAACACAGACTCAAGTGAGGAACTTCTACTTTATGTTATCAGTATAAGCCGATCACAACGTTTCACATCCTGTTTACAGTGTACAATTTATATTTAAAAAAATGTTTTTATTGCAGCATGTGTTAATGCTGGGTTCAAGTTGAGTGTAATCCTCATGGACTGCACCAGCTGTACTACCAAATTTGGTTCTGTAGTTGACCACACACTGTCAAAAACCATTTCATCATCACCTGCCAGCCTGCCTGCAAACTAGATACCCTTAACAGACAGGAGATAGCTAAGATACACAATAATAGTATGGGGTAGGACAAAAAGGGATTAAGGGACTGTAGGCACTGGGAATATTAAAGACCCAGTGCAAAGTTTTAAAATAAATAAATAAATCACTAATTAGAAAGCCTCATACCTTGAAGTAATTTTCAATCCACTAGTGTATACTGGGAATAAGGTCACAGCAAGCAGACTAACCCACTTTCACAGACAATGAGAATACTTTGACTGCAAGAAGAGATTATAAATCCTATTCAAAAATAAGACCCATAACTGAATGCATTACCCAGTAAAAATATATATCATGTTCATCATCATGACAAACCTGCTTTGTCTGGGAATTTTCTTATTGCAATTCAAAAAGCAAAGCATGCATTGGTTAGTATTAGATTGATAAGCACAAACTCCAGCTAACAGTGGCTCCTTTTGTTAACAGTAATTAATGCAAATATTTTTTGATTATCTGCAAAAAAATTCCCCTCAGTCACCCAAAACTGCAGCTGTATCAACAAAGAGGCATTTTATTTTTTCAGAGTGGACATCCCCTGGGATAGGGACCCCTTCCTTTCCCTTGTGAACAAAGGATTTTATCTGTATCATCTGCTCCCTTGAGTACGGGACAAATGTCAGGCAGCTTACACTTAACCAATAAGACCA
Source organism: Pterophyllum scalare (assembly GCA_024447675.2). Lineage (NCBI taxonomy): Eukaryota > Metazoa > Chordata > Actinopteri > Cichliformes > Cichlidae > Pterophyllum > Pterophyllum scalare. Next base: position 259,932 of record JAMQGT020014825.1, on the reverse strand, counting down.
CATCAGTTTCTAAAGACGGAAGTTGTTTTCAGACACTATTCAGGGTCTGTGTTCCCACTTTCCAACCTTATTCAAACATGGCCTTAAGGGGCTGTACATTTTCTCTCCCAGTGACTAAGGTCCTCTGATGTGCTAGCACGTAGGCTTGTAGCCTCCTGGGACTTTTCATGAGTTCATCCATCTCCCCAGAGACTCTTCTACTTCTCTTAAAAATTTGGAAGAAATATCTCAAGACAAAACCTTACTACACACATGATACTGTCCATCCATATAATTTTTAGTGCATTGCAGCAATGGATCAATACTTTAACTTCTCATGCTCCTTACTTCATTCCTCTTCCTCTCTCGTGGCCAGACAAGCAGCAAAAAATACCTAGGGCAATGAACAGGCCATCCCTGCACTGCTGAAAATAAGAGGAAATTATCTGGAGCAGAAATTACTCAAATTGAATCTCCTCCTCAGAGCTAGAAAGCATTAATAGTGGCCACTGCCCAAAGACTGTGGTGAAAAATATAAGTCAGAAAGAACAGAGATGATGGCTCGAACATGTCCGAAAGAAAAGCCAAAACAAAAAGAACTGGCACTGTTGACTCAGTTGAGTGCAGAAAGCAAATAAAACCAATAGAATAACTCTGGATTTCTTATTAAACCAAGCAAACTGTTTAGAGAACAAAGTGTATGAATAAGTCAACTAAGGCCACACGTGCGAGGCCACACACACATTTTAATTTCAAAAGGGTTTTAAAATAAAAATGATCTCCGTCAAGATAAGTGCGGTTAATCTCCGTCTGCACCAGTGGTTATCAACTTGTCTGGCATGCCCCAGATGCTAAAAATAGTTCAGGCCCTGCATCCCACATTTTTAATCAATCATTAACAAAAAGATTAAATGTTGAATTTTGTGTAAATAAAAGGTCAGGTTTTTATTCACTCTGCACTGACTCCAAATGACCACCCTTTCTATTAAGTCTAATAAAATGGGTGGTCAGTAAATTTAGCCTACATTTTGTATATCACAGCTCAAGAGGACATCAACTCATCTGCCATATGATATGACAGTTTTTATGTTTAATGTTTTCAGTTTTGAATGTGAACGTATCAAAATGTCACCATACTGGTATCATCTAAAAATATTTTTACTGAGCAGTAATTGCACTAGGTTGGCATTAACCAAATTATTTACTATTAAGCTGGTAGCTCAGATTTAGAACCGCGAATCAAAAGTTGGCAGGTGTGTTACTTAAACGCCAGCTGTGGTCAATGACATCTGCTTCATACTGTAAAACAAACAGCTCACTGAACAGTGACACACAAAGCAAACAGAGGAGAAAACATCTCAGAAAAAAGTACAGTTACATGGTTTTTAGTTAGGAACTGCTTTTATGCAAGGCAGAATGGATTATATGAGAGTAAAAAGAGAGCAGGAATGAGAATAACTCAATGTGTATACAAAGAAAGGACTGGACTCAGTACAAAGCAAGACACATAACCAGAGCAATTCACACACTTAGCACACACTTCAACTAACCACTTAACAACAATTGCTCTGACAAAGTATGTGAGATTGTGAAAGATAAAATGGTGCTAGAAGGATATAAACCATATGCCTCCTGGTCCAATGGGAAACTTTGCAGCTCAAACACAACTTACTGGTTGACTAGTTGGTTTCCCCAATGCTGCTTACAGAAATACTTTTATGCATAATTCTTTAGCAAAGTAGAAGTTACTGTAGTAGTTCTTAATCAACTCATTGTCAGTACTCAAGACCCATCTAACAAATTCTTGACTAGATTCATGCAAACACCCTGTCACCTTAAATCTCACGGATCTATTTGCATAGATAAAGCATCCAGAGTGAGCTGTGTGATTTAGCGATTGTGCCACTAAAATATTAGATATGCTGAATGACCTATGGGACTCTGAACATGGCATAACTGTTGAAGCAACATAGTAGTTCAATGTGAAATTAATTAAGATGCAGGACTTCCTGCCGCGATCAGCAGAGAGGAGCAAGATACAGATGAAACCTGAAAAATTGAGCATCAAAGAGATGGTGTCAGCAACGAGACAAGAGTTGGTACTACTCTTGATAATTATGTTAATTTATATAAATTCCTTAAAAAAAATGCTTTAAGCTACCTTATGATTCTTTCAGTAATAATGTTATATCAGACTGCAGTAAAGAGTCAATACATTTTGTTTTACCTTCACTGTACATCATTTCCTTATGTTTTGATTGATGCACTTGTAACTTCGGTAGATCTGAAGCACAATAGAGCCAACCACTTTGTGTAACCAACAAGCAAGAACTGGAAAGTAGCCATACAATTCCATCTCTTGTTTTAAAAAAGAATTTATTATTTCCTTGAGGCTGTTAGGTTTTAGTTTTATGATTATTTTGAAAAAATTATATTCCCTTAACTGTGGAGCAGATTGTGTTACTAAAAACCACAATAATTGCCCAGGCAAATTTTTGAGTGCTGAATGTGATTGTCACTGCTGAGGTCTCATGTAATCAAAAATAAAAAGGATCCATGTTTACAAGAAACCTCCATCCTACACTAACAATTATGCACTTATATTCTTAATCAAATGATTAAGTAGCAACATTAATAAGGAAGAAGTTACACTGGGATAGTTATGTCAGAGTGAAACAGCATTTACTTTCAAGGGCAGTGGACCCCAATTCAATCTACAACCCTTCTGTAAGCTTCTGATAACATTACAGTCCACTAAGCTTTACTGTGGAATAAAGAAAAAAAATAGACACCCAAGACAGAGTACAAGAATAAAGATAAAAGATAACGAGATCAAATGAAGTCTCAGTAAGAAAACACACAAAACATAGTAACGAGGAGCAGTGACACAAAACAAACATATGTGGCCCTATCCAAGCTGAGGTCAGCCAACCAATGTTCAGTAATAGATTGGACCTCTGCTCTTGTATTGCATAACTTACTTGGTGCTACAATTATTATGAAATAGTCTAGGGAGATAAACAGGATAAGGGATCAGCTGTTTGTCTACATGTTCAAATTGTATAACGTAAATCATAACTGACTGAATTTACAGAACTATACATCTGTTTTATTTACTAACAGAACCTGTCTGCTTGACTTCAGCCATGTTTTAAATTTCTAGAGAACAATTACCAGTACCACAACCAATTTAACAAGAGCACCACTGACTGACTTATTATTAAGTCAGTGAAGTGTGTGAAGTTTGATGGGTCTAGCTTGAACAGTATGCATCTATGGTGTGAATTTGAACATCCTAGGTGAGATCATTCAAGTTATCCTGTTCACAAAATTTTAGAAAACTTGACCTCTGACCTTTAAACTTAGGCCAAGGTCGCCGAGATTCAAACTAGTCTGAGATTTTTAGTAGTTGCATCTATGGTGTGAATTTGAACATTCTAGGTCACACCGTTCTCGGGTTATGGCCAACATTAAAGTTTTTGTGGAATAGACGCCGCTGCCACAGACACCAACGCTATGACAGGAGCGCGACCATGTCTTCGAAACAGCTGAGCTAAAAACTGGTAAACTTAAAGCAGATACTGACACAAACCAATCAATGGTACATTACATTCTCCTCTGTTAGAAAAGCATGGTGAATATGCTGCTTTTAATTTTTTTGTTTGCCTGCATCATTTCTTTCATGATAAGAACACCTGGAATATTAGAATGCATCCTATATTACTGTACACCTGATATTTTTAGTCTTACCTGCCACCTCCACAATGTCCCCAGGCACAATGTCCCTTGCCTTGATTCTCTGGACACTCTTCCTATCCTGGCGGTACACCTTCCCCATCTCTGGCTCATACTCCTTAAGGGCCTCGATGGCATTTTCTGCATTTCGCTCCTTAAAAGTAGAAACAGGAGTTAAAAACAAGCCAACCGCACACATGCAGCTCACAGGCTGAGGATGAATAGGGAGGTGAAAATAAAGCAACTTCTAAGATAGTCAGTGTAGCACTATTCATAATGTACATACTGCAGAGTGGAAAGTCATCTTTTAATGTAAGCAAAGCAACTAAGTAAACTAGGATATGAAGTGAAGCCGTTTTATGTAAACACTGTGGTGTGTTGTAAAAGGCTGAAAAAGTAGTCATTACATTTTCAGAGGTGAAACAACACACTTTAGAGTTACTGTCATAGAAATCTAAATTTATGTAAAACTGTTCTTACTTTAAGATTACAGTGGCATTTTTACTTTAGTTTTACCAAATTTATGGTAAGGTAATGGTAAGTAGGCTGCACATAAATAGACATAAGATGGGGCACATAAGTTATGGTCTTTGTAATGGAGTGCAGAAAAGTGGATACAAAGCCTTTAAAATGGCTGCTACTAAAGGTGAGGCCTGTTGAAGGAAGCTAAAGAACACATACAAAATTACAGGCACCCAACTTCACAACAGGTAAGACCCAACAACAAGCAGCAAATATATCCTGCTCTCCTCTACATCATTCATAGTGGCTTTGTAGGAATAAACAAAGGCAATCGGCCACTTAACAGACAATCATTTAAACAAGCCTCGGCAAGACTGTTCAATGAACATTTACTTTACAGGATAATCAGAGATCCACCCAGCCTACCAGGTGTCTTTGACGTACTGTGGAGTGATTTATAATTATGTGGATACTTCAAAATAGTAAATTGGATATTTATCCCCAGGTAGTTTTAACAAGCAAATATGCAGTTTAAATTACATCAGCACCAAGTGAGAAACCTTATTTAACAAAGAGCCTGATCTTTCAATCCTGACCCCAGGGAAGAAGTTTATTTGTCTGCAGATATTAGCCACAGTTTATCATGCAGAGCTTCCCCTAGCTGTTCCTTAAGACATTTATAAATCTTTTATAAAACTATGCAATAAATAAACAAGACGCCAATGAAACATCATGTCTGTTAAGTTATGTCCATTTCCATTTCTGTCATCTTCTGTGTGGTCTTACTTTAAGCCTAACAACAGACCCAATCGGGGGGAAAGTATAATTTTGATTAATTCTAACAACTGACAGTAAGAATTCAAGGTTGAAGGCGAGAAGATAGATTTATATAAATTGCAAAGAGCACTTCTTAGAAAGAGGAGACTCAATGGTGTGTTAATAAGTTGCTTAATTTAAGCCGCAGAGTCTCATAATCTGAGACTGGTAATCTTATCAAGCCTTCTTTGTCCTCTTCTGAAACTTCTACAAGCTATACAATATCTACACATGTTTGCTTTCTGAGATATTAAGCTTTAATGGCATGATGAATACAGAAACTTGTAGGAAAACTCTATTCCACTCACCACTCAGGTTTAACGTCACACCACTATTTAGCTGATTTGGTCCAAATCTCTTAAGCAAAGTCACTTCTTAAGCTAAATCTAATGTTATGTGGTCATTCTCTCTGCTTTCAAGTGAACTATTTGAGTACTCATAACAGTACATAAAATTTTCACTCAGCAAGACAAGCTTTAATGACCCATGCTGAGCTAAGATTCACAACTGCAATTTGCACGTACCTGCCAGACTCCTACAATGGCATTTGCTATGAGAATAAGAAGGATAACAAAAGGCTCCACAAAGGCTGTAACGGTTTCTTCTCCCTCTTCAAACCAAGCCAGCACCTGCATACAGAACAGACAAAAAGACAAATTAACAGGAATCAAATACACTACAAGCAATTAATATTTAGGTGTGAGATACATGAAGCACTTAAGTCCCTAGCCTGGGATGAATAGTATCTTTTCTTTTCACCCAAACAACCAGAAATGAACACTGCTGAGAAACAATGTGTTTACACAGGATTAAATTTTGGGTTATGCGTTGGAGTCCTGTAATTTTTGTTTGCTTGGTTCCACAAACTCACAAGAATGGTGACACACCACTGCTCTCAGCAGACAAGCTTACAGGCTTGACACTCAAAATATACTGCCCAATTCCACAGAACCTGCCCTTTTGGCAACCGACTCCGAATACAAAAGACTTTCAAAATCACAATCTTAAACAGAATATATCAATGTTGAACACCACATTGCGTCATCCACTTGAATGGACAAAAAGGAGGTGGAAAGGTCAAAGCTATTTTCAGCTGATTGTCTAATGGCCCAAGACAAATAGTTACACAAGTGTAGTGACTCCGGCATTGTTTCACATGAAATGTTACAACTTTTGTGTGTCATATGAAAAACATTATGAAAGAACTCAATAAATCAATTAAATGCAAGTCACTAGAAAACATAGCCTCATAGCCTGATGCAATTAGATTATTCAATATCAAAATGTGACTATAACTATATATTTATTACTATTTACATACATTTTTGCCTTGAGGTCAACTTTCTAGACAATGGTAATTAGGTTCATTTTGGAATCTCCTTACACTCTGTTTGTCATGAACTTTGCTAGTAGGTGGAGTTGTGCTAGAATCACATTTACCCTTATAGGTGGTTGTTGTTGATTAAAATAATTTTTGCCAATCATTAAAAATTTTATGTTTGATATCAAGCCAGCTTCTGACAGTACTGCTAAAGGGGCCAAGTATGTAAGAGTATTAATCACTTTCTCTTCTTTTAGAAACTGTGCCAGGAGATAAGTGTGTCAATTGAATGTCTCAACTGCCTGTCTTATTCTAACCTATTTCGGCACTGCCAATCAAACATCAAATTAATTTCTTCTACTAAAGAAATTTACACTGCACCCATTAGTTTCTGAGTGTTTAAATACCTAACAAATGTCTGCATATAACTTCATAGTCAAATGTTGCCACACTGAATGTAAATGTGTCTGCATGTGGTGTGATTGAGGGCAGGCCGAGTACTACAGCTGATGACTTATGAGCTTTGAAAGCATAGCTGGCTGTTGTCACCATGCCTTGATGTCTCATGATAGCCTGAGCCAATGGGCTAGCAGCCAATCCTAGAGTAGAAGCAGCACCAACACAGGATACTGAACCTGCCACTGTGTCAAGCATACACTACACAGGGGATTGCCACTTATCAGTGGCAAAAACATAAAGCATTCAGAAGTTATGTTTGTTCACACTGGACAAGTAATGACTCCAAATATTAGTCATGGCTGTAATGTAGTGGTATGATAACACCAGGGGGAAAAAATCCATCATTACAGAAATATACTGACATCTCATATGTCTGTTGCTTTCTCCTTTTAACTGACAAATATTTGCTGCTCTTGTCAACAATATGTCACACATTCAAACCTGGTAGAGTGGTTTATTCACCCGTTCCCAGCCTGACTCAATGTAAGTGCTCCTTTTGAACTACAGATTTTTTTGACTATTGATGTTAACAAAATCTCTATTAAAAAGGCAACACGCCTGAAGAGGATTTATGTTTTGCTTCAGGAGCAAAGGCATGTTTGCACAGAATCAGGAAAAAAATGAATCTGGGTTGTGTCACGAGGCAAATTCTGGGTGACTTTCCTATTTCTAACAGTTTTCTTCCTAAGGTATGATCAGCATAGAATCAATTATAAAATGACTATACAACGTGTAGGCTGACACAGAGCCGTACTGTGGAAAAAAAACAAAGCCTTCTAAACTCATTGCTGAGAGGGAGAAAAAAGGATGGTGGGAGAAATGAACACAAATGATGTTTAACTGGCTGAATGCCAACTTTTAGCATTACATTTTGTACTCAACACTAAATAATCAAGTCTTGGAGGATGAGGCAAGCACATATTCAAGTATTCAATATGAATTACTCTCTCTTTAGTCTATCGTTAAAATACTATCAGTAAATGACTTATACAAGTGTCACAAGCTGTTCAATACTACCACAATAAATAGCCAATATTGCTTGAATGAACACCGCACACATAACCTGCACAGCCAACAAAACGTGTTACGACTTACAAAGGATATGCAGGCAGCAAGTAGGAGGATTCTCACAAGCAAATCTTCAAACTGTTCAATCACTAGTGCCCAAAGCGATTTACCTGGGGGTGGGGGGGTAAAAGAAAAATTAAGTATGATGAATTTTAAACATGTACAGGTCATTTCTTTTTAAGTATACGGAGTGGTTCACTCACCCTCCTCAGCTGGCAGTTCTGAAGAGCATCCCATTCACGCCGCAGGCAAAAAGAGATGGACAAGAAGTTAAATGTTAAATACTTAATGCATATTTATGTAGGGCAACTTAAGTATATTAACACTGATAAATAATACAGTAGAATGATGATACGCCGATCATCAGTTTGGTCAAAAAGTGATGGTTTTCAGTATTTCAACATAAATGTGGTGACGTCAACCAGCTTCCTTTTTCGCTCGCCTTAACGTTACAGCTCGGGAGCCACGGGCCATACACGGCACCGGGAGAATAGCTTCTTGTTTTTGAACAAACCCATGTAAACCAGCTGCTTACCGTTTGGCCCGTATCGTTCCCGTTGTTTCTTCACTTCTTCTAAACTCAGACCCGTGCTTTCGTTCACATTAAAAAAGCTGTAAACTTCTTCCACCGTCTTTGTGTGTGCGTTGTCCATGGTGAATGGCCACTTGAGGACACCGCTTAGTTGGCTGGTCCCAATCTCAACCTACCAGGGGTGTTTTTTTTTCCCCTCCCTCCTTCGTTGTCAACGCAATTGAAATTTAAATTAAAAAGATATATAATTGAATGGAAACCCACAGTAATGAGTGTTACGAGCTTAAGTAGTTCCAACACAGGACGGCGCGACGCACAGGTGTACGGCGAGAGCGGACAGTTCAGCGGCTCCCGGGCTAGCGAGCGGCTAACTGGCTAAAGCTAGCTAACTATGCCTCTGCTGCTTCGGCTCCCCTTGAATTCGCCGGCTTTGCTTCGCTAGCTTCCCCGTGAGACCTTGAACAAACAAATCATATCAACGCCGCCGTCTCAGCTGGATGTTGTCAATGCTGTCAGTTTCATTTAAAACAGCGAATCCCGGAATACGGAGTGCGAATGGTTGATTTAAACATGTGGGTAAGTTGCAGCTCGGAACCCTTCGCCCGCTTCGCCCGTGTGTTGCGGAATCAGCAGCGTCCTCATCAGCACCAATCGCGTTTCTTCTCGAATGCGGTGTTCGGTGTCCGCATGTGGAATCAGCTCATTGGTTGGAGATACCGGAAGTCCTTTTCGTCTCTGTCTCTCTCTCTCTCACACACACACACTCGTTTGACTTTTCGTAATTACACGGTGGGAACGCCAGACTGGAGCATGTGTTTACTCAGTTTGAACATGTAACAGCTCGCTGAAATGCTTTTCAATAGTATTTTAAATATAGTTTGGTAAATAACTCAAGTCAACGTTCCAGTATCCTAATTTACATATTTTTGAGCTAAACTTTGATAATAGAAAATTCCTGGAAAAGTCGCCATCTTACATTAGTCCTGTAATTAAAAAAGAAAAAGATCTAAGAGTGAACTGTGAAAAACTATTAAAAACCTGTTGATGAAAAAATAAATAAATAATAAAAACCAATATTATATTGCAAGAACAGGCTTACCAAAGTCAAATTCAAATTTTTATTATTTCTCGTTTTTTTCAAAATAACAATATTTATAAAATTTTGAAAATTTTCTAAGAATTTTTTCTCATATAAAGTGCTGTGGGAAAACACATTTCTAACATGTTACAGATCAAACTAATTTTAATATTAGACAAAGATAATCTGAGTAAATACAAAATGCAGTTTTTAAATGATGTTTTCAGGGAAAAATGTTATCCAAACCTTCCTGGCTCTATATGATAAAGTAAGTGCCCCTAAAACACAATGACTGGTTGTTCCACACTTTGCAGCAAGAACTGCAATCAAGCATTTGCGATAACTGGCAATGAGTCTTTTACATTATTGTGGAGGAATTTTGGCCCACTCTTCTTTGTAGAATTGTTTTAATTCAGCCACACTGAAGGGTTTTTGAGCATTAACCTTTGAATCTTTGAGTTCATGCCTGGTCAAAGTCCGAATTTAAGTCTGGACTTTGACTAAGCCAGTCAGAAACCTTCTTTTGTTTTTCTTTTTTTTTTTTTGAGCCATTCAGAGGTGGAATTGATGGTATGTTTACTACATCTCAAGCTGTTATTATATATTGTTTATATTAGTCAATTATGTGTATGTGTATGAGTATGGATGTGTGTATATATGTGTGAGTGTGTTTGTGTATATATGTGTGTATATATATTTATGTATATTTTTCTTTTATATTATTGTTACTTTCTATTTATATTTCTTCTTTAAGGGCAACACTGGGACCTGAAGACAGAAATTTCGTTCCACAGCATGTAAATGTGATGCAAATGACAAAAAAGAATCCTTGAATCCTTGAATGTTTCAGATCATTGCCCTGAATTGATAGCTGGACATTCTCCTTCAGGTAGAGTGAAATTCATGGTTCCATCAATTACAGCAAGTTATCCAGGTCCTGAAGCAGCAAAGCCACTCCAAACTTACTGCAAACCTAATGCTGTGTTAGTTTCATGCCAGATGTAACGGGACTCAAACCTTTCAAAAAGCTCAACTTTTGTCTTGTCAGTTCACAGAATATTTTCCCAAATGTCTTGGGGATCATGAAGATTTGTTTTGGCAAATGTGAGACGAGCCTTTGTGTTCTTCTTGGTCACCAGTGGTTTTCCCCTTGGAACTCTCCCACGGATGCCATTTTTTCCCATTGTCTTTCTTACTGTTACTCATGAACACTGACCTTAACTGAGACTAGCGAGGCCTGCAGTTCTTTAGATGTTGCTCTAGATTCTTTTGTGACCTCCTGGATGAGTCATCAATTTGCTCTTGGAGTAATTTTGGTAGGCTGGTCACTCCTGGGAAGATTCAGCACTGTTCCAAGTTTTCTCCAATGGTGGATAATGGCTCACACTTGGGTTCACTGGAGTCCCAAAGCTTTGGCCATGGTTTTGTGACCCTTTCCAGGCTGATAGGTGTCAGTGACTGTGTTTCTCATCTGTTCTTGAGTTTCTTTAGATTGTGGCATGATGTGTTGCTTTTTTGAGATCTTTTAACCTACCTCACTTTGTCAGACAGGTGTCCATGTAAGTGATTTCTTGATTTCAGCAGATCTGGCAGTAATCAGGCCTGTGGTGTGGCTAGTGAAACTGAACTCAGCTTCCAAAAAAAAAAAAAAAGAAGTAAATGACAGTTAATTTATGATTTAACACACTGTAGAATGATGATACTTTCGACTTAAGGATGTATTCTGTCATGAAATAATAGGATTTGCTCAAGATTTGTTGGTGTCGAGTATCGGTACATGTTTTACAGTGACACGAGATGATCCTGTGAACATGCGTACATGCTTATTGTAAATCATAATGTGCAGAATTTGATTATGTTTTGACTATTTTCAGCATGAGTTGTCTGAAAAGAATCCCAGTAGTCTCTGTCACACTGACAAACCAGCCTTACCAGTGATATAACACAGTCAGCCTTATCTTTGCTCCCTGGCCTTTTATCGTTGTGTCAGAAAGAATTTATCAGTTAAAATGGTCCCAGAAACCATCTTTACACTGATACTACACAGTGAGCTTGGGCTGTGCCATGTCTAACTTTTCTTGCACAGAGATATGTCAACTTTAACAGAAAAGGCTGCTTCTATAAACTAAATAAATAAAAAATTAGTTTCATGCTTTAAGCAGTTAAAATCAAAACCAGAAGATGCTGAGATCTTCCCGCCTGTGTATAATGGTTTGCAGCCCGCACTATCTGCTATCTGAAAGACAAGTTATTTTCAGCCTCTGAGATTAACATGTGCTGCCACAGTGAGAGACTTTCCTCCTCACAGAGAAGGAAAGTCAGACTCTTTCTCTGTAGGATAGAAAGGACTGCCTGAAAACAAAATACACACACAAAAAAAAGATGTGTCAGTCAGCTACTCGTGTGACAACTTCAGATTAAAAAAAATGAGGAATGAATGGCAGTATATGAATTCCAGGCTGTTACTGACTGTTTTTTATAGTTTAACTACAGACCCGTCTGCAGTGTGGAAATCTGGTTGCTCTGGGGAATTTTGCTTTGGATCCACTTGATCTACTAGCATGAATTATTAATGCATATCAATGTAACATTGCTCTGGGTGATCACCTTTATCCTATGCTACTCTGGAGTGACTTCTATACAGGATGCTCCCATCCAAAGGACAAGGAATGTTTTAAAGAACATGAAAATGGTGAGAAAGTGGATGGGTGTTTGGTTTTCTTGTAATAACTCCATTATTATTATTAGCTGTTATGCTTCAACAAGCTCCTGTTAAATATGAAAACAGTGATCCAAAGCATTAGAGTTTTCCCCGCAAACTTTAAATCAATAAAACAGCATACACATTGTATTGTTTATTGTATTTATTTTACAGAAAAGTAATTAACAGCTAAATGACACAAGGTGCTTAAGCTGATGAATATATGGCCTTCAACCAAAGTAGAGCCGTGATTGGTCACTTTAGTTCTTTACAGCAATGTGATGAATGTTCAAAAGTTAAATATGATCACTAAGTGGCTGCATTTTGAAAGCAAAGTGGCATGTCACTGATTGAAGGTGATCAGGCGCTCATGGGCCATTGCAATTTAGTGCTAAAAACTGATCTCAAATAACGACAGGCACTTATCACTTCAGAGTTGAAGCATCTCAGATTTCTTGCTCAATACAGTTCACACAAATCAAGATGTGGCACCAAGTAGAATGAATTAAAGCACAGCGATACTCATATCCAGTCTATTTCAGTATTTGCACATGAAATGAATCCATTTTCTTTTCATGTTTAGTAATGTCGGGTTCGAATCGGCAGCTTACATAACTCATCCAGCAGGGTAATGGATGGTGTGGATTTCGTTGCTGACAATGAGGATAGTTTTTCTAATCATTTTTATGTGTGGGAGGCAGTGAGTTTCAGTCCAGTCTCATAAAAGGCCTGCTGTGGTTGTTTTCTCATGAGAATAGATCAGTGCTTACTCTGTGGAGGAGTACAGGTGAGTGCGAGTGTTGTAAAGACAAAAAAAAGGGGGCTGTTTTGTTAGTATGTTGAGTGGCTTACTGGGAGCCAGCTGACTTCTCTTGGAGATTGGAAAATCCCTTTTTCATCAGATTGATGTCTTGCAAGACTTAAGATGAGACCTCTCCACACACTGAGGATAAAAAGAAAGCTGCTCTCAGTGAATAAACATTATTACTTGTTCACAAATAATGTGATTAGTTTGTCACTGTTAATTGTAACTGACAGAAAAATCAAGTATATTTTTATCCACAAGGTAAACACATTCGTAACATGTATTCGCATGACTTCACGGCTAACTTTGGAAGGTTTGAATGTGAACCATATGTTTAAAAAGACCACACTCATTGATTTACAGTGGTTAAATTTTGTGGTTAAACATTTAGCCATATCCTTGTTTGATAAAGTGATAAAGATGACTGTGTAAAGTTATAAATGAACAGAAAAATACACCTGCTCTGAGTGGTTTTATCCCCCCTACATTTATCAGCTGTGCTATAAATCTTGAAGAATTACTCTCTCACACTAATGGTCCCCACTGAGGGTCCAGTTAAGATCTACATTTACTGGAAAAATGGGCTCATGCCTTGTGTGATATGGAAATGTGGAAACCAAAGCCTTTTTGCCACAGCATGCCTATGTTTGGCTTTGGGTTTTCAGCAGAAAACTAGCTGATCACCTTATAAGGTGGTATGAAAAAACATAATTGTATAAGGACATCCAACATCCAAGGATGATGAGGTTAATTTGTTACTTGGAAACCAGCAACGTTCCTCGTTGTCCTTGGGAAAGACATAAACACTTGTCTTCTCTGAAAGTGCTTAACCTGTTCGCCACCATAATTTGATGTTAGTGTTTATACACATGTGTGCCTGTTATATGAGTCACAGCATATTATTAGTGGCAAAGGTGAGGTCTTTGTAAACCTCCAGAAACAAGCAGCTACCTTTTACATCAAGGTACTGAGTGTTACCCTTTACCTTTAACATAGTAACCTGTAGCTTTAATCTAAATGGCAATGATAAATTTCAATATAAGATGATCTATATTGTTTGCTGTTTGTCCCCCACTCCCTTTACTGAGCAAGTTCTTGATGCAAACAGCCTAAAATGCACAAGGATCATTGTATTCATGTCTACATTTATAACATTTTTTTAAAGAAAATGTGAGTTTACTCTGCGAGCACTTCAAACTTGTTCTATTCATGTTAAAATTAAATAAATAAATAAAATAAAATTCCTGAATTTGTTTACAGGATTTTGCTGCTCTCAAGTGGACAAAAATATTGCTACATATGTATAGACCTACATATACAATTTCTTTGACATCCATGTAACTTTAGTTTTGATGTACGTGTGCAATATCTTCTTCATGTTTTCTCCATATTAAATATAAACACTTCGAGCAATTATCGTTACACTGCTATTTCAAGATACCAATTTTCTGAGTCGACTGACCATACTGAAATTTGTTCTCACACTGAAGATTATGATATGGTGTAGCTATAAACAACAGTTTTGGACACTCCACTTATCTATTCTAAGCCAGGTAACATATATATATATATATATATATATATATATATATATATATATATATATATATATATATATATATATATATATATATATATATATATATATACTAATCTCCTCACCTATGTTTGTTTTAAATAAAATTACGCACTGATTTTATACAAACTGGAACAAGCAGGAAAATTAGAACATGGTGAGTCTCGCGATATTTTCGTTAGAGGTCAAAGTTCGTTTTCCATGTGTGCATGTGCATATCAGCTTTAATACAGAGCGTTTCACTACGATATAGCGACGGTTTCCCCCGTGTTCCTATATAATTATAAGCGTAGTCATTAAGCCTTGTTTAGATCTTCACGGAGACCTTCTTTAAGTTAGTTTTAGTTAGTTAAATTATTTGCTAATTCGCTAGCTCCGGCTCTTCAGCTGACAGAGCAGGTTACATATTTTGCAGGATCTTTCAGTTGCAGTCTCTTCTAAAGATGGTTTAGCCTGACATGTTTCGGGTCCGACCGCTGCTCAGTGCCTTATTTTACCACAGACAGACAGAGAGAAACGGTAAGCCAGCCGAACAAAAGTTCATGAAATGTGTAATTTGAAGTCTTCAAACTGTGGATGAGTATCCTCTGATATCCAGTTCTGTGTTTTGTTTTTTGGGGGGTTGTTTTTCGGTTTACAGTCACCCTTCAACCACTCATCTGTGGTAAACATATACAAAAATGCGCTATATTTGTTTGTGAAGGTGTTTTATAACAGCACATTATAGATGCAGACAGTGGCACGCTAGTTTCTGTGCTATGTTGCCTTATTTAGCACAATTTTGTTTAGACTTATTACCTTATATGACCTTACCTTATATTTATTATGTTTTTGATCTAAAAAAAAAAATCCCCTCACAGTTTGTGTATCACAGGGCAAAGTAATAGGTATCACTGATTATATTTTGTTTCCTTCACAGGGGGCCTTTCTAAGTTCCTTTGCATGATGAGTGAAGGTGGCATGGAGAAGCAGACAGCTACACTGTTGAAAAGGACCAGTGAGGAAAATAATGACTCAGCTGAGAGGGTCCAGGCAGCTAAAAGGCTGAAAACAGAAGGGGAACAACCTGAAGATGAAAAGAAATTTCCAAAAAAGAAAGTGGTCCTCCTTATGGCGTACTCGGGGAAGGGATATTATGGGATGCAGGTATTGTCTGTAGCTCGCCCCTTTGTGCTACAGAACTATAAATAACTGTTTTTAAAGTTTTTCTGCCCTCCTTCATACTATTTTTGATTGAAGCCTCTTTCAGCTCCTTCCTTATTCCCAGGAGGTGGGGGTGTGGGGGGGGGGTGTCACCACAGTGGGTAGCTCAGTATGTTTGATATGGCAGGGTTTTAATGCCCTACCTGAATTAACCCAAAGGGGCAGAAAATAGAAAACAAATGTGATTATACAAGTTGATAAAAAGTTTATAAAACAGATCTTAGATATAAGGACCAAAGAACTGGTGGAAACAGATGAACATCAGTGAATGTCATCACAATTGGTGGCAGTCAATGGCAGCTAGCAAACACTGGTCATTAAATTGGTACATCGTTATTATTTTCTTGTTTTTCTAACTATAATTTTATTCCATGTTCCAGAGAAATCCTGGAAACTCCCAGTTCAGGACCATTGAAGATGATCTGGTTGCTGCTCTTATTAAATCTGGTTGCATTCCTGAAAACCATGGTGATGACATGAAGAAGATGTCTTTCCAGAGATGTGCCAGAACAGATAAGGTATGTGCTCAGACACAATAAGAATTCATAGCACAAATCTTGGCCAACAAGACAGGCTAGAGGAACTGTATCTGCACTGCCAGCTGCCTAGCTGTTAATGGTGTCTTTGTTTTATGCCTTGTCATATAATTGTTAATAATACCTAACTTGTCTCTTACATTTTTAGTGGTGTTGGTGATGGTGGCTTTTTATTTGAATTTGTTTAGGGCGTGTCTGCAGCTGGCCAAGTGGTGTCTCTAAAAGTGAGGATGATTGATGATATCATTGAAAAAGTCAATGAGCATCTGCCACCACAGATCAGAGTGCTTGGTGAGACACCGGTTTGCTGAGTTATATTCTGAATTAAAAGTCCAGGATGTTTGTATGATGGATACTTATGGTTGGAATCTGTATGAAACTTAAGAAAAAACTTTTCTTAACTTTTCAACCTACAGGACTGAAACGAGTGACACAGGGTTTTAATTCCAAAAACAACTGTGACGCTCGTACGTACTCATACATGCTTCCAACAGTGGCCTTTTCCCAAAAGACTATGATACAGGGAATATAGCAGAATTTCGCCTGGAACCGGAGACGCTTCAGAAGGTGAATCGCCTTTTTGCCCTCTACAAAGGAACACATAACTTCCACAACTTCACCTCCCAAAAGGCTCCAAATGACCCCAGTGCCCGCCGCTACATCACAGAGATGTCCTGCGGTGAGCCTTTTATCCGCAGAAATCACGAGTTTGCAGTGATCAATGTGCGAGGCCAGAGCTTCATGCTGCACCAAATCCGCAAGATGATTGGCCTGGTGATTGCAGTGATCAAGGGCTATGCAAAGGAAGAGGTGATCGAGCGGAGCTGGGAACAGGACAAGGTAGATGTCCCCAAAGCTCCGGGACTTGGCCTCATTCTGGAAAGGGTTCACTTTGACCGGTACAACAAACGTTTTGGAGGGGACGGGTTGCATGAGAAGCTGGAATGGGATCGGGAAGAGGAGGCAATCAAGGCCTTTAAAGAGTCCCATATTTACCCCACCATTATTGAGACAGAGTGTGAGGAGGGCTCCATGGTGAGCTGGATGTCTACACTGCCTATTCATGACTTTGATGCCACAGCTACTGAAGTGCAAGACAGTAAAGTTAAAAAACAGGTATCTGGGAACTGAGATCTATTTTAAAAATTGATGTTGGACATTGAAAACCTGTTTCATAATATCCTTGTTCCTCTCTTCCTCCAGGATGATGCAGATGAAGGGAATGCCTCTGATTAAGCTAGTCCATCTGCAGAAAGATGATACATCATCTCACCAAAGTACTCCTTTTTTTTGTTGTTGTTGTTGTTTGTTTGCTTGTTTTGTTTTGTTTAGGATTTTTTTAAACAAACTGATATTCTAGCTGTTTTTCAGTGAGATTAAATCGTATTTCTATAACAAATGTTATTAACAAACAAGACAATAAAAGTGTCTCTGTTCTTTAATGCTACCGGATTGTTCCTAATATTAATTTAACACTGAAACTGTGGGTGTTTGGTTAGTTAGATTCTGCAGTAATAACTGCCTACTTGACTCTTGAAAGAAGTCCCTTAAGGCTACAGTGAAATCAAATTAGGCAGTACTGCCTACTCAAATTACTATGTTTACTTGTGACTTTTCAACTCATAAGTTTGAATTCTGTAATTATTACTTTGTATCTTATAGTGAAATCCTCTTTCACAAACAGGATTTCTTATAAGGCTCTGAAGTGAAAATGTCACCTTCTGATCACTGTAAGGTAATTAATAAGGAAATTAGACAAGTGGAGGACAAAAGAAGAAGTGACAGGCTTTTTAAAAAAATTGTCTACAGCAGCAGAACAGTATCTGAAAGTTATGTCCTTAAAAAAGGAACAAAAAATCCAGCAAAGACCTGATGCAGAACCTGAAAGATGCATCTAGCCTTTCAGTTGATCCATTTTCTAAAGCCTCAGAAATGGTTTCAGTGGAAGAGTGGCTGTCAAGAAGCTGCTCTTAGGGAATGGAAACAGAGGGAATAAAAGACTGAGGTATGACACCAGATTACCGAAGAACAGGACTGGAAATCAGTGGTTACAGGTCTTACAGAGTGATAAATCCAAATCAGAAAATTTTGATTCAAATTGTAGAGAGGACGCGAGGAGAGAGGTACATCCATGAGTGTCTACGGCTAGCTGTAAAACACAGTGGAGGTGCTGTCATGGTTTGGTGTTGTGTTTCAGCCAGTGGTGTTGGAGATCTTGCCAAAATGTTGAAAGAGAGGTACCATCAGATTTTGATAGACCATGCAATACCATCTGGAAAGTATCTGATTAAATGTGTCTTCCTGTTTCCAGCACAACAATGATCCCAAACACACTGTTAGTGCAGTAAAAACATACCTTGATAGACATAAAACACACAGTAGAACACTATCAGCCATGGATTGGCCTCTCCAGAGCCCAGACCTCAACATTATTGAAGCAGTGTGGAATCATTTTGCCAGAGAACAAAACAAAAAGCAGCCGACCTCCAAAGAAGAGCTTTGAATGTCCTTCAAGAAGCCTGGAGAACTATTCCTTAAGACTGCTAAGATAAATTATAAGCTTCCTAAGAGAGTTCTGGCTGTGTTGAATAAAGGTGGTCATACCAAATATTGGCTTTCAGGCTCATTAGAATTGCACACACTTGGTTTTTGCCTTATTTACTGTATTTCCATATATGTTTACATGTATTTCAATAGCTCACTGCACCTATTCCCCATTTTTCTGGCAAAACATACAGAAATGAAATGTGGCTCAAGGCTTTTGCAGTCCTGTATCTCATATGTACGCATTTGTTTAAACAGTCTAATCATGAGTTTAAATTTAGGGCACGAGTGAGTGTTTGTGATTTTTTAAATTTTTTTGAGAGAGAGGTTAGTCAAGGTTTCAAAGTCTATGGGGACTGGCACATTCAGGTATCGGAAGAAATAAAATTCCAGATAAGATTGCAAAGGAAACCACATAATCTGCAGAGTTGCAGTAGGATACAACCAAAAAAACAAACAAACCATTATTAGGCAAAAGTTTAAGAAAGGGTGGCAAAAGTAGGAAGAAGAAATGATATTATAGAGTTTAGAGGAAAGTGGGACAAGTGAGATGTGCTGGAAGAGGGATGACGTGGGTTTGGGCACCCTGAAATAAGCAGTGAAAGATGCAGTTACTGTGGGAAGGAGCAGCAGAGTGTATTATGCTTCACGGTCAGAAATAGGAGAGAGAAAGGAGAAGACAGTTAAAAAAAGATAAAAGCAATATTCAATCTAATGAATATTATAAAACAAAAGATAAAGACATTTGCGGTATTGAACCATATTTAGACTAATTTCACTGAAAGGATAGGAGGCTCCACACTCCACACCAGTTGGTGGCGGTAATGCACAGATTCCTGCTTCGTCAACCGCCAATAAACCTCAAAGAAGAAGATACGGCCAGTAAACATGGCACCGGCCAGAAAGCGCAACGTGAGTTCGGGTAAAATAACAGAAAAGCGAGCAAAAAACCCCAAAGTCGATCTCAACAAAAGCGTCGAGCGTGTCCTTGAAAGCAGAAAGCATGCCAACGACGTTTTTGACATTCTTGAGTGCCTTCAGGTATATATTTACACACCTAAGCGTTCACACTTCACTGGATCCGTGCCATTTAGCTGCGTTAGCATAATCATCGCTAAGCAAGTGTATGTGTGTTGGTGTTTCTCATGTCTGTGTGCAGGCAGAACAAGAGAAGGATGTTCTGAGCGCCGTCAGTGCGTGCAGCAAACTGTTCTGCACGTTGCTGGAGAGGAAAGAGCTGTTCATAGGAAAACTCCCCGGAGAGGAGGACGCCATGAGCGGTGAGTGTACGGAGCCCTGGTTCTGAGGTGGATGTATGCATGTTGCACCTATCTCCATTAACCTGGGTATGCCTGGTCCAGGTGGGTACAGTGCCGAGGACAAGTACCGGATATTCATGCGGCACCGTTACAACAGCTGTGTTGAGATACTGCTTGAGAACCTCAGCCATGAACAGTATGACATCAAGGTGAGCTGTCTTTGAGACCGGATCGTTCTTCTCCTTAAGTCACACACTTGTAAGAGTTACGAAAAAATAAAAATAAATGTTTTAGCACATTAAATTTTCACCCACGTGACTGTTAGAGTGAATCCACCGTTGTGCAGTGTATTATGTAGTGCGTGGGGACTAAAGGAAGGAGTTTGTATTCATTTAAATAAGAAAAATGAATGACTAAATAACTTTCCGTATACAGGAGAGTGGCCTGTGCTGCCTGATGAAATTTGCTGCAGGAGAAGGACAGCATCCTCTTGAGGACTTAGACTGGAGTGAACATTACAGCTTCCCAATGGAACTGATCCAGGTAGGATTTTTCACCATCTGTGCTGGGGTTAATTAATAATTTTTGTGCTCTTTTGGAAGACTTGACTTTTGTGGCACCTTCTGGTATTTTTGTTTTCTTGTTCTGCCAGGCACTGGTGGAAGGCCTTCTGTCCAAAACTACAGACAATTCGCTGCTTATCTCCAGGTTCCAGGAGTTTCTTGAGATGGAGGATGTGCGCTATTATGTAATGAGCTCCATCCGTGATAATGTAGGCAAAGTCATGGACAAAAACAAAGGGGTAGGAAAACATCACTTGTCTGCTGTAGCTGCTTACATGGATGTTTTTTCTGTGTTAATGATGTGATTTGCTAAATACTGCATGCTTTTTCTTTTTAGGCTGTGGTGCCTGTATATCAGAACAATGTGTTCACTCTCATGTCCAGCATCAGCATGCCAAGCCAGGAGTCAGAGCTAACCAATTTCATGGTCAAACAGGAAGGTAGTACTTTCTTAAGATGTCAAAATCCTGATGGGGGTCTCTCTGTCTTTTTTTTTGTGTGTGTGATGATGTTAAAGTGTCGCTGCATGGGGAGAAAATCCAGTTTTAGGGGCATAAATATTATTTCTGTTAAGTCATTATTGGGATGTTTCTTTTTTTTTCCAGCCAAGCACGAGGGCTGGAAAGCTGCCAAGCTGAATGCAAGTAAAAATATTTTTAAATCAAATCTTCACATTTCTTTTTGCACCTAAAAATGTTTCCTGAATGTTATTAAATATTCTGCCACACAGGAACACAAGCGTGCCTTTGAGAGAATGTGGCTTGGTTTTCTTAAGTATAAGGTAAGTAGATTAGACCAACAATTTCTTCTTTGTAATGTGCTCTGTAATGTGTCTCATTAATGCTTAATGGCTCTGTTGCAGTTGCCAAACACCATGTATAAAAAAGTCCTGGTGATACTACATGACTCCATTCTGCCGTATATGAGCAAACCCACGCTCATGATCGACTTTTTGACTGCTGCCTATGAAATTGGTAAGTTTTGCATGTGCACGTGGCTCTATGGTGACCGTACTCCAAAAACATAAGGTGATTTAGATTGATGAATTGAACATAACAGTTTTTTTGCTTACTCTAACCAGGTTGATGCCTGCTTGTGCATAGACATATGTGGGCACTAGGGGGAAGTAGTTGTTAGTATTCTATTATTTTCTAGTTCACCCTGACTGGACAGTACCTATAGTGAAGTGACTGCATAGGTATAACAAATGAGAGGGGCACAGTGGTGTCTACATGGAGCCTGGCATTCACAATCTGACCAAATTTATTGCGCTCAGACCCAAGCTTAACCTCAAGCTTGGGTTAAGTACAATAAAAGTATAAAAGTCTCTTTCACCTGACCAGAATACCTTTATTTCTATGGCACGGTCATATGTAGCCTGAAAACTGACATCTTTTGGCATACAAAGCTTTGACGGGCTGTTCAACAGATTTTAAGGAGTGTGTTCCACCCAAAGAAAGGAAGGGGGGTGCATGTATTTTAAATCCTGCTTAGTACAAGTGCTAACTGGTGTGTAATCTCTGTAAATGTTCAGAAAGGGCTGCAAAAATGCCATCTCAGAATTTGAAAGGTGGAAGAATAACACTTTCATATGTTCAGCGTCCGCTGCAGCTTTGCTATAAAGTGATGGTAATCAGCAGACTCTTGTCTTCGTTGAACAGGTGGGGCAATCAGCCTGCTGGCACTCAGCGGTCTTTTTGTCCTCATACATCAGCATAACCTGTGAGTGAAAACTACATTTATTAGTCTCTGTTAGTGCAGCACATTATTTCCAGTAAAATGCAGAAGGCATTTGATCACAGAAATGTGTGTGAATCCTGTATGTTGTGTCTGTTTGCAGAGATTATCCTGATTTCTACAAGAAATTGTATAATCTACTCGAGCCTTGTGTTTTTCATGTGAAGTACAGAGCACGCTTTTTCCACTTAGCCAATCTCTTCCTCAGCTCCAGGTAAGAATTTTTTTTAATCCTTTTTATCCACTTACAAATCCAGTTTTGAAAATGTTGTGATGCTGTCTCAAATGTAAATAAAAACAAAATGCAATGATTTGCAAATCTCATAAAACTGTGTTTTATTCACAAAAGAACATAGAAAACCTATCAAATGTTTAACATTTTGCTATTTCATGAAAAATACCTCCTTTTAAATTTGATGGCAGCAACACATCTCCAAAAAGTTGGGATGGGACAACAAAAAGTTGAAAAACTAAGTGGTACTAAAAAAAAATAAACTGCTGGAAGAACATTTTAATTGGCAACAGGTCAGTAACATGACTGGGTATAAAAAGAGCATCTTCTAGAGGCAGAATTTCACCAAAACTGCTTCTACAAATTGTTCAACAATTTTAGAAGGATGTTTCTCAACATATTGTGAGGATTGTGCTCAGTTCATAAGCCTGCATCTCTGATGGTAATGAGGTACCCATGGAATTCACAGTTTGCACATCTGCAGCATGAGTGAATGAATGAATGAATAAATAAATGGGAAGGGGGTGCTACATAGTAGTAAACACGGCCCTGTTTGAACTTTTTGGAGATGTTGCTGCCAACAAATTCAGATATTTTTTACTTATAATGGTACCTTTGATATGTTTTCTGTGCTCTACTGTGAAGAAAATATGGCTTTATAAGATCTGCAAATCACTGCATTCTGTTTGTTTACATTTTACACAGCGTCCCAGCATTTTCAGAATTAGGTTTGTATAGTTGTAGTTGATACTACTATGTAACCTGCAGTATTTGAGCTACTGATTAACATTTACATTTTTATTTATGCATCTAAAAAAATATGCATTTTGAGGTTTATTTTTTAATCATTTTCCCTACATCAGGCATTTTTGTGCAATGTGGTGCTTAAAAACCTATTGTGCAATTAGTTCAGGTTTTTCAGGGAAAAAGAAAACCACACTGATGTAGAGGTCTCAAAAACTCACAAAAGCTCATGTGTCAAATATGTTCCACTTGACTTTACAGGGTTAAACTGATTAATAGACTAGTTATCGGTATTAAGATAATGAGCATGAAAATGTAGGATCTACATCGTTATCATGCACGTTCTGTTTCTGCTTGCCTTCAGTCACTTGCCAGTTTACTTAGTGGCTGCATTTGCCAAACGTCTGGCTCGTCTGGCTCTCACAGCACCGCCTACAGCCCTTCTCATAGTGCTGCCCTTCATCTACAATTTGATCCGACGCCACCCGTCCTGCAGAGTCCTTATTCACAAACCCAGTGCAGAAAATGGTGAGCGTCAGACTTCTTTGGTTGGTGTTTGTGTGTTAACAGCCTGTATTGTATTGTCTATGGGATATATGATAAATGTTTGTTTCTGTTTGTGGTGACAGAGCCTCTTGAGGATCCCTATCTGATGGATGAAGAGGATCCTGCCCAGTGCCGTGCCTTAGAAAGCAGCTTGTGGGAAATTAAGGTGTGTATGTGATAGCTTTGGATTCACAAATGAATCACCTCTGACGCTGATGACAAGCGACTTGTGAGTTACCATTTTTCTTTCTTTTTTTTAATATTTGGGGAAAACCAGTTGAAGAAATGCCACATGCGATTGAAAGTCCAATTTAAATGGAACAGTTGCTAAAAATAACACGTGTTCCTGTCTCCTACAGACGCTGCAAAAGCATTACCATCCAGATGTGGCCAAAGCTGCAATGTTGATCAACACACCATTGTCAGAACAGGAGGATGACATCAGTGAGACACTAGAGGTCGCAACATATGAGGTGATGTGACGCTTTCATAATTGCCTTTCCTTTTATTTCTGTTCAAATCAAATTCATTTATGATGAATAATGTGTTGCATATTCTTATCCACAGCTGATGGAAAGAGACCTGAAGCAGCCTGAGCTCAAGAATGTCCCACTGGAGTTTGAAACTGCCACACAGTTACTAAAAGGAGGGGGAGATGTGTTAGGACGGCACTTCTGTCTGGCATAAAATGAGTCAAAAATAAGGGATGACGTTTGGAGTGTTATAACCTTCTTAGACTGGTTCATCGTTCAAGTGCGACGCTTATCAGGAAGTGTTGACTAAATTTTCTGCAGAAAAAACAGTGTGTTTTTGGGGGCTAACAGCAGCAATAAGAGGAGACATTACCATGATCTGCATGTGTTTATTCATGTTTTATTTTTTTTAACATGACTGTCCTCGATGTGTGATCAGTCTATGTCAATAAAAACCTTTTCTAGTGCTCCGTTACGTATACATTTTATATTAATAAATTTAGAAGCATTTGCATGGCTGAAGATAACAGCATTCATGTTTTTTTGTAGGCTGTTTTAAATTTGTTGCTAAACCCAGTATACATCACTCAAAGACCCACAATTTATGAGTTATTTTCTAGTGATAATAAGGAGTGTTGATGTGTTTCAAGAATTCAAAGACACTTGTTTGCATACAGTATGTAAATGGGCAATTGTTGGTAAATATTAAGCCATGGCATAGACTTTTTAACATAGACTTTGGTTTACATACTTATTTCTCAGTATGTTTGCACGCTTCTTTAAATTGCTGCACCTATTTCCCATTTTTCTTGCAAAATATAAAGAAATGAAAGGTGACTCAAGACTTCTGCACAGCACTGTTTGTCATATAGATTTTAGCTTACATTAACACATCAGGGTTAACTACACTGCCAGGATGGGACCATGCCTTAATGAGGCTGTTCTTCCATCATACAGGTGAGGTTAAAGTTGGCCTTGAATGATCTTTTTCCGTCTCCTGTTCATATTTCATGCTCTTCTTAAGTGTACCATATGGTCACACAGCAGGCAGCCTTGGGTACCAAGAACGCTGTGAGAAAAAAATTCTGAATCATAACTGACTTCTGTTTAAAAGAGTCATATCAGAGAGAAGCTCTCCAAATATGCACTAAGAGAGCTTCAAACCATGGAAGATACAGAGTCTGCAGTAAATCCCTGCTGTTTTGAAGATTAGAATATCTCTCTATCATTTTTCTGGGCTTTCTTGTGGAGTAATACAAGATGGGCATGACACAATCAAGCTAAACATGACCATTGTGAAGAGGATGAGAGAAACTGAAGACCATTTATTTAATGGGTAAGAACAATGGAACACACTCCTTGCAGAGGTTTTTAAGATGCAGTATCATATATTTTAGGCCATAATATTTGTACATTTTTTGAGTGTGCAAATGCAGTTTTCACTTTCTTCAGCTCCTGAAAAGTAGCTTATATGCTAAAACAGCTCTAACACTTAGCAGCAATTCACAGCCACCTTTGTAAAATGTTATTTCAAACAGTGCAGTGAATCCATGTCCAAGTTCAGTTTCTTCATCATTTGTCTTCTTTTAATGAGGTGTGACAATTATATGTAAACAGTGAAGAGCTGTTTGCTCAGAATTAATATGAGCTAGCTACATGGCCTCACAGTAGTAACAAACTTACACCTTTAGAGGAAAGCAATGTTTACCATTAAAAATGCTGTAATGAAATTAGTCAAAATGATATATTGAGATGATCTAATATGTAAATAGCAAATGTGAAACCCTAGTCAGGCGTGGATAATGGCAAAGGCATAGCGCTCTCTCACTCTGATACACCTGTGACAGAGATGCTTGGGTACTTAGTGGTGGTTCACAGAGGTCTTTGAAGGGTGGGACATTTCTGCATAAATCTAGACCTGAGCTTTGCATGCTGCTGCTGCTGTTGTTGTTGTCTGTCATCCTCCTCCTCCACAATCCCCTACAAGGAACTAGAAGCTGTCCAAGGTGAGTCAGCACAGAGAATCTGTTCGAGCATTTGGCTGAGGCTTTAACAGAAACAATGGAAGAAGGAGCCAATTACAGGGTTTTTTTTTGTTGTTGTTGTTCTTTTTCTACACAAGTCAGCCTCATGTCTTCTTTTTCAATTAGTTTTTTGACACAGTGTTGTTGATTTAGTCAACAAGCCAGCCACATCTTGTATAATTAATCAAAAATGGGTGATTCAAAAAAAAATTCTGATCTTGTTGGTATAAAACAAAGACAAATAAAAAAACAGACATTTGAACATTTGCTAGAGTAGATTAGTACAGTCGAAGCATCATTAACCATCTCTACCCTGCATGTGTCTGTGTTGTGTATTGCAGTTTGTGTGAATGTGACACTCCTGTGTATAAGTAAGCGCCTGCTTGCACAAATGTACAAATATGTCACCATAGATGGAGATTTAGTACCAATTATATGAGCCCCCCTCACAACACACGCTCCCTCGCCATACCCTCCACACACACACACACACACACACCTCTTCACTGTGCGTCTGTGCACTAATCCTCTCTTATGTAACTGAGTGAAGCTCTCTCACAGTGAAAACACTTATACACACGCACATGGACACGCACATGTACATACTAGTCAGCACCTACATGTATATGTGGACGAACTCACGCTGGTGGCAATGAAGTTTAATTGGAACAGTGATTCAGTTTTCATAATGTGGCTTTTACTCTCAGGGACTGACTGTGTACCTCAAAATGAACAAACAAGATTTGATTTTTTTTTTTGTAATGAAAGAAGATGAAGGATGTATACAGTAAGTGCCAAAATCTCTTTGTTAGATTCATTAGTGCTTTTACTCAGCAGCATACCATTCATAGTTTTTTCACTGCGATTCTAATTTTGCATGTTTTCTATAAATCCAGTTGAATGGTTTGTCTGCTAGATCTGCCGTGTATCTGCTCGTGGCATATTTCCGGTATTGAATGTTCACTGTGTATAGAGAAGTGTGAGTATAGTATGAGGTTTGCATCATAGCTCCAGTATGTAATCTCTGGATTGGTTTTGCAGGTGATAATGAGGGATCACAAGTCCAGTGCTAATGTGGAGGACCTACTGAGGCAGTCTCAGATGGAGTTACAGTGGATCCAGAGACAGCTCGCCATGATTGCTGCCAGAAATGTGCACCATCACCACCTGCACAGCAAGGCCAAGGTAACATCATACTGTAGGCCTTAGGCATTATTACTGCTGTTTTGTTGTTTTTTTACAGCTGAGATCAAATGTACTGAGGGGACATTAGTTTTAACCTTTGTGTAGGGTGAATAGCATCTACAAGTTGCTTACAAAATTTGAACATGTGATTTGAATTGGCTTTGAATTGCACTGAAATTTAGCCCTGTATTTACAGTATTTCTGGATTTAATTGATAAAATATGTGTGTTTGATGTAGTAATAATTAGGTAGTGATTCTGTAAACTAGCATTAAGCCATTCAGATACAGGTTTCAAAATTCCATTCAGAATATACACTCACCGGCCACTTCATTAAGTACACCTTGTTAGTTTGCTTTCAGAACTGCGTTTATTCTTCTTATTATTCTTCATTGGTTCAACAAGGTGCTGGAAACATTCCCCAGAGATTTTGGATCATGTTGACATGATAGTATCACACTGTTGCTGCAGATTTGTCAGCTCCAACTCAAAGTGGTTTTATGAGACCAGTGGCGTTTAAAGAATGCTCATTTCCTACTAAGGTGCCCAAAGTATGCCACCATTATACCACCACCAGAAGCCTGAACTATGGATACAAGGCAGGATAGATCCATGCTTTCATGTTGTTTACATCAAATTCTGACCCTGCCATTTGAACATTACAGCAGAAATTGAGCACTTTTCATGCTTTTTCTGATCTGTTGAATGTGTCACAAAAAAAAAAAGAAAAGAAAAGAAGAAGAAGAAGCCAAACCATGCAATGACAAAACTTGTAATCTCAGATGACCTATTCATGTGGATTATGCAGCACAAGTACAGTTGTTAGTTTGTTTTTGTGGATGTTATTTATTCTGGTTCCTGCTGTCTACTTGCACAGTGGTAGTAGCTGTTAGAGGGGTTTCTGACCTCAAAACTGTTCACTCTTTTTTTAAGCCTTATTTAACCCCACCTGTCTGCTACTTTAAAAAAGATTTCAAAGGTTTTAATGGCAGCAGGTTTACTTTCAGAAAATGGAATCCTCCTTTTCTAAAAGAAAATGATTGATCTATCAGCTAAAACACTTGTCCTCTAGAGTATCATGTGCCATTCAAAGTTATTGACAGATATGTCTGGGAGAATCCACCCATTTGAAGGATAGGCCAGTCAAAGTGCTAGAGGTATTGGCTTGTTTAGAATGAACCTGCTATTCTCATTTCTAGCTCCATATTTTTATGTCTTCTGGGCATAAAACAATCCTTATTTATTTTATGCTGGATCATCCAGCATTTGAAATAAGCTGTTTTAGTACCTCTCTTTTAAAGGATATCCTCCCTTTAAGTCTAGTGTTTTTTCTGATTCGCTGCCCCTTCCGAACAGAAGGTTTGAACAGCAGGCTGAAGGGCTAGCTCTGGCAGCTAGCCAGAGCTGTATGTTTGACATGACCATATTAAGGATATCCTCTCTCACTGTCATCACACAGAGCCAAGAGTTAAAAAAAAAAATAGAGCAGCCTGAAGCCTGAGCTTTTGGCTCACATGATATACTTGTACATAAGCTGATGTCATTATTTAAGAATCTGGCCATGATTAACCTAAGCATCCACTATAGAAATTAAGGAAAAGCTTAATTAGTCTGCTTTAAGTATTTAAATAACAATTTAGGTTCAGTTATTTGCATATTTAAAGAAGCCAGTCTGCCCAATCCAATTTCCATCTGCTCCTGATCCCCAGCCTCACAGGGTGTCATGTCATGACTGGAAACCAATTCACTGCAAGAGTAAATGTGCCTACAGTAAAGATGAGAATAGTTGCTAGGCAACAGAGTGGAACAGAGCATACATCCTGCTTTCTCCTCTTGTTGCCATCTTTCTGTCCTCTCCTCTGTCCCATGCATCTCTTTCTTTCTGTCCTCCCCTCTGTACTCTTTGCTCTGTCCCAGCTAAACTGAGGACTAGTACTACATAATACATTGAGTGCCTGCTGCTGATGTAACCTCACTAAAACCTGATTTAATTTGAGCCCTCTCTCAGGGATTTAGAGGAGGTGAAGAGAGCAAAAGGGAAGCAAGGTAGGACTGTGACCAGGAACATGACTGTGTAGATTTGATTTTAATCCAAGCAAAAAGTTACAAGCCTCAATATGCAAGGTGGACATGGCTGAAATATAGTGAGCTCGTGGGTAACAAGGTGTTGATTCTGTCTCATAACAGACTACTTCTGTATAGGTTGTTTGCAGAAGTGACCTGTGTAAATGCGCATGTCACCTGTTCGTTTTAGAGACAAGTTAATTTATTTTAGATCATCAGCGCCAGGACTATAGTGGCTGAGCTGTGTACAGTACTGTGCAAACATTGGGAGCCACCCTTCATTTCTTTATATTTTGCTTCCAAGCAGCCAGACTTTCTTGTAATTTTTAGTGGTCTTAAGCAACAGTACTCCAGACTTTCTGAACATCTTTCGAATCTTTTTCACTCATTTTCAGTCCAGTGTTTGTATCTGACCATTTTCAGAAAAAATGTTTTTTTTTGTTTGCGGTAGTGAACTATGAATCATTCAGCGTAGCCGTCTGTGTCTAGTTAGTTGCAATTCCTCAGTGTTTAGTCCTTTGATCCTGATATCCTGTTTGGGTTTCACTCTGTGTTTAGTATTTATTTTCTCAGGGCCTCTTAGTTTTAGTTATCTGGATTCTGTTCTTGGTTATAGGTTGTTGCATTCTATCCCTCGCTTTGTTATCATGCTTCCTCTGTGTACCCCGAGCCTTGTCAAATTTTCATCTGTTAGTGAGTCTGTGTTTAGTTATGCCATGTTTTAATTAGTTACCCTTTTGTCTCGTGTGCACTGTTTAGTTTTGCTCCCCTTGTCTTGTTTTCTCCTGTGAGTTCCTTGGTGTCCCTGCCTCATCTGCATTTGTCCTTTGCCTTTCTATGCTCCCCTGCCCTGTCCTTCTGTTCTCCCCTATATCAATTTAACCCTTGTTTCCCATTCAGTTGTGTCTTCCTGTTTAACTGTGCCAACTGCTGTTTTCTGTGGCCAGTGTTATGTTTACTACCCCATGCCTCATTATATCTATAGTTTCCAGCCATGCATCCCTGCGTTACCTCTCCTCTCATTATCACGTGGGTGTTTATATTGTCTCTGTCTCCCACTGGTCTTTGTTGTATCGCCCCTCATCCCTCATGCTATGTGCTCCCTTGTTCCGTGTTTTCCCCATGGACTCTGAGTTTTGCATTCCTGGCTCCAGTTGTGCCGAGTTTTGTATTTTGTATGTTTTGGAAGTTTAAGTCCTGTCTCCCAGGTCCTGCATTTGGGTCCAACTCTGCCTGCCACACAGCTGATACATGACAATCCCACATGGAAAGTTACTGACTTCATGACAGTGACCCCAAACACAGTGTCCATGCAGTAAAAACATACCTGGATAGAAAAACAAAGCACACGCAATGGAGGGCTATAAGTCATGGATTGGCCTAAACATTGGCCTCCCGGAGCCCAAAATTACTGAAGCAGTGTGAGATCATCTTGACAGAAAAAAGAGGGAAAAAAAGCAGTCAACCTCCAAAGAAGAACTTTGAATGTCTTACAAGAAGCCTGGAGAACTATTACTGAAGACTGAAGGAATTACAAGAAAGCTGCCTAAGAGAATTCAGACTGTGTGTAAACCAAATATTGAATTTCAAGTGTGTTAGAATTGTACAAACTCTGTTTTGCCTTAAAAACTGTATTCCCATGTATGCTTGCACATGTTTCAGTAAATCACTGCGCCTATTTCCTGTTTTGCTAGTAAAACATAAAGAAATGAGGGGGTGGCTTAAAACATTTACACAATACTGTATGTTTCAGCAAAACCTCTACACATCCCAAACACACTGCACATATCTGTGTTTTAGGATAATTTAAGGAAAAATGTACATCTCAACTGAGGCAGAGTGAAAACTCGAAAAGCAGGCGTCCTCTAGCAAACTAGACAAAGTCTAAACGTGAAATATGTGACTCACAACTTTATAGGGTTTCAGATCTTTTGACAAAAAAAAAAATTGTCTAACTTACATGTTACATATCATCAAATATTAGACAAAGATAATCCAAATAAATACAAAATATAGTTTTTAAAGCTATTTCTAAGGCTTTGGGACTGCTGTGAACTACAGTGGGGGCCATTATCCACAAATGGAGAAAACTTGGACAGAAGCAGCTGGCCAACCAAAATAATTACTCCAAGAGCTCATTGACCACTCATCCAGTGTAAGGTCATGCCAAAGCATGACATTAAACAGGCCTTTCATGCTTGAAAACCCTCCAGTTCTGTTGAATTAAAACAATTCAGTAAATAATTTTTTTCACACAGGACCAGGAAGGTTTGGATAACTTTTTCCTTTAATAAATGAAATCCTCATCTAAAAACTTCATTTTGTATTTTCCCGGGTTATCTTTGCCTAAATTAAAATTAGTCTGATGATGTGTAACATGTAACAAATATGAAAAAAGTGAAATCAGGAAGGAAGCAAATACTTTTTCACAGCACTGTATGTGTTGCTTCAGGAAGAAAAACCAAAAAGCATTAGCCTCTGCTATAAAGTAAGATACAGAGGAGAAAGTGATGAGGGATGCTGGTTTGCTCTGTTTGGGAAATGCTTTTAGAGATTTAAAAAAGAAAAAAAAAACAGTGTAATGATGTAATGATTTAGCCATCAGTGGTCCAAGCTGTGCATGCTTTCCCTCCCTTTTTTTCTGCATGCGTGACGTCGTTTTTGGTCAATTGAACGCGCACCGTGGATGAAACAAACGGCAGAAAAGAAAGGTGGAGGTGGGGGGGAGGTGTTTTGGCAGCGCTGCCGAATGAAGGTTTCAGGGGAACAGGGCTGGGGTGCCAGCAAGGTAGCGCTGCTTTGTGGTGTCGCTGTCAGGGTGATAATTCAGACCAGCTACGGGTGCGTGCAAACTAAGGCAAGCTGTTAAAGCTGCAGATTGGAAAGCAGCACACAGACACTCAGACCCCGACATACGCACACGTGTAGGCTACACACACTGACGTGTCGCCTCAGCCTCCGCTGCCGGTTTGTGACGGGAAGAAAAGGGACAAATTTCGGGACAAAGAGGATGCTGCATTTGCGGTAGGGACAGCGTTATTATTGTGGGTCTGTTTGCAAAAACACTGAACGCTAGCATTACTCTGCCTGCCAACCCCTTATTTAAAAAAAAAAAATGTTGCCAGACACTGTTGATTTTCCTGCCTTCAGAATGTAATGTAAACGGATCTTCCTCAAAGGAGCAGTGGATGAATTGTTTCTCTTGGGTAGCATTCTGAATCCTGACTCAACTTCTTCCTTTATTATTATTTTTTATTTGTATTTTTTAATATCTGTATCCTGCTGATTACATCCATCACAGGCATCAGGCAGCACCGATGCGAGTGTTGCACTTCTACACCAGATGGCGACATGACAATTAATTTAAATGACTCCTCGTCAAAATAAGATTACCTTGAGGGTATCCTGGCAGCTCGGTTGACTGAGCACACGCCCCTCAACCACAATGCCCTTGGTTCAAATCCAGCCACCACATGCTGCCTTCCTAATCTATTCTACTGTGTCCCTTGAGAGAAAGTCATCAAACAAAGCAGCAATCCATAGACATCCCAGAAAATGTGATTTTTTTTCTTTTAATTAAGCACATTCTTGAATGCGCACAACATATGTCTGTGTGCTGATAAAGTTGGTAGCTATTAATTGCTGGAAAATGGGAGTGAAGCTTAACTGTGAAGGGTATAAAATAGTAAAAAGCCCCTATTACATAATTATATGCTGTAACATCTTAATAGCTACCCACATTATCTGCTTTGGTTAATAAACAGTTCCTCCAGCCTCCAGTTGTTTATCAGTTTTAAATGGATAATCCACTCACTGTGCACCCATCACTGCTGTTGTCACCAGTGTTGTGCAGAAATTCAGCTCCCTGTATGTTGATTTTATTATTGGGTCATATTTGATTACTTTTAGGATTCTGCACCTTCCCTTCATAGGAGTAAATAAATGTTATTTTGCCAGTTGTTTTTCCAGAAATGTGTTTGTAAATTCCTCATTAAATCCTAGTTATTTATTTATTTATTTTGCTGTGCTGCTCCTCTGTGCTTCTTTAGAAAATTATGAATCAGCGCGAGTCTCAGAAGGCTCGTTGAAATGTGTCATAGAAGTTATGTATAACAGCCAGTAAGCCCAGGTTAAATCCCTTTGTGGCAGTTACCTGCTTTACAGACTTGCCTTTGAGCAGTACACACACTACAGCACTCCACAGCTGTGACCTTTACAGTTTGCAAACAAAAAGGAATATCTGCCTTAGACAGAAGGGAAAAAAATACTCTGAAAAGAACGCACAAAACCTGAAGTGAAAAATTGTGCATCAGTGAAATCAACAAAGACACACACAGTCACAATATAAACCAACCAAACCGCACCAAGGTAAGAACCTTGGCCAGTGCGTTAAATTAGACTGAAGGCATACACTCCTGCGAGAGTGGAGAATTGCTGTACTTCCAAATGTTGACACGCAGGAGGAGACAGCACTGCTGAGTGGGAGGAAAAACAGACTGGTTTTATGGGGAACGGGCAATTTTTAATACTTATGGGATGCTGTGACAGATTTATACAAACACTTGTAAATTATTATTACTATGTATATAAAATCAAAGAGATATTAAATACACAAAGGGAAATTCTCCTATGGTAAAAACCTCATGTTGACTGCTGCAGGGTCTTTTCGCTGATTCGTTCTGAGACTGCACAGTATGTGACTTTTGTCAGCTAATTAATTCCTTTTTTTTTCTCTGCCCTCTTTCTCATTCTCAGTCTGCTGATTCATACAGTATTAATGTTGGTGATATCTTCTGGTGTCTTATGGTCATCCATAGCTTGTGGGGAATATTGGCTGCACAAGTGCTGTGCAAAAGAGTCAGCACTTATTTCTTTATATTCTTTTTCCAAGGGGTGTAATTTCTGGTAATTTTTTTTAAAAAAGTGGTCTTGAGTGATAGTTCTCCAGGCTTTGTGAAAGCCGTTCAAGGTTTTTATTTATTTGTAAATTTGCTGCTTTTTCTCTCATTTTCAGTCCAGCCCTCATACTTTTGCTTGTTACAAAAACGCATTTCTTTAGTAATTTCTTAAGAAATAAGAAAACCCTGACACAGGCCCTGAGAGAAGGATCTGGCCCTTCAGTTGATCTGTCTGCTGTTTGCAGAAGCCTCATCAGAAATTGTCTTAATTGAATGATGGCTGTTACCATGCAGTACTGTCTGGAAAGTGTCTGATTGGCAACGGCTTCATTTTTCTGTCTGACAATGATTCCAAACCCACTGCCAATGTAGTGAAATCATACCTGTATAGAAAAACCCATAAATCGAACACTTATCAGTCATGGATTGGCCTTCTCAGAGCCTGTGCCTCAACGCTATTGAAGTTGTGTGGGATCATCTTGAAAGAGAATGGAACAAAAAGCAGCCATCATCCAAAGAAGAGCTCTGAGTGTCCTTCAAGAAGCCTGGAGAACTATTCCTTAAGACTACTTAAAGAAAATAAAAGAAAGCTTGCCTAAAACGGTTCAAGCTGTGTTGAACAATAAAGGTGGAGTTGTACAAACTCTGTTTTGGCCTTACATGCAGCTGTGTATATTTCCATTTATAGCATTTTGAATTTTGCTTATTCACCCTGAATAAAAGAGTGAGAATAGATGACATACCCGCCCAGGATGCTTCTTTGGACTTTTCAGTCTTCCTTTAATTGCTCCCCTTCTGGCTCACACTTATTAGCAAAGGTTGTCAGTGTTTCCTGTGACCCCTGTGTGCATGAGCGTGCCATTATTCCAGACTCTGACGCAACTGCTGTCAGAACAGCTTTGGCAGCCTCCTCAGTACAAGGATGATGACTCCCGTGTGGACGGCACAATTGGCCCCTGCCCCACAAGGGACTGGTTGCAGTCACAGTGTCTGCTCTTTGCATGCACCAAAGTCTGACAGATTAGGAGACTGAATGTACTGTATCATGTCTCCCTTTGCTCCAGAGTCCAGTCAACCAGATGCTAAAATGTCCAAAAGATTTTAAATGCAAATATAGTTGAGAACATATTGTCATTTTGTTGTCTTGTCACTAAAGAGATCACCTGATTTTAATCATATAATTTTTTAGTATATTAAATCTGGAAGTCAGTGGTTCTGTGGTGTAAATGACTCATAAATCAGCTCTCTCAGGGATGTCCATATGGCCTAATATCTTGTTCTGAATAGGCTGACAGAATGTGTTAGTCTGTCTGTCTGTTTGGAAAACCAACAGTAGTGGTTGGCAGGTCCATCTGTCTGTCTGTTCTTGGAAAGACCACCATATTACACTGGTGGGTCTATGTGTAGGCTCGACTGCTTGGCAGGTCTGCTGTATTAGCAGGTGGATCTGGCTGTCTTTCTATCTACTTGGCACTTCAATCATGCTGGCTTCGGTAGCTTACGCTCTCTGGGTAAACTGTCATCTTGTCTGCAACTTTGTTTTTAGTATGTGCTTTGTGAAGTGTGATAGTCTGGCTTTCAATCAAGGGGATCTGGTCATTGTTTGTATGAGTGTGTGAGTTGTTTTGTGTGCCAGAATACCAACTGTTCTGGTAACAACCAAACTGATATTTTAGAATAATATAAACTGAAGTTAGAGCCATCTGTTCGTTGGTCTGTCAGGAATTAGTACAAGGGAATGGTGCTTGAAGAGAACAGTGGGCTGACACTTTGACCAAAGCATTAATGTTCCCCTTGATGGGTTTGGTAAATTAAAAAAAAATTGGATGAAAAGCAGGTATAGGGAGTGAAAAGACAAAAGAGAGCAGACTTCAAAGTAACACAGCAAAAGGTTTCCTTTGGTTTCTCCTTTATCTAGGGTGCTAATGTGTTCCTTTTATAGCTGTGGTAATGCTGGTGTGTCTGTGCAGGCTATGTGTGCTTTTTTAGGAAGTAAATATGAAAGACCAGTGCTTTTTTAGGGATTTCAGATTAGAGCTCTCCAGCATTTTCCCATAACACTCAAAGTAAGTAGAGTGTAGCACAGCATCAAATCTTTTTTTAGCCTTATGTGTAGGGGAGTATTTTTCTGTTCCGATACATATACCAAAGCACAATGCATCCTTCTATCCTTGGGATGTGTTTAATTCCAGTAGGTACACATACACTTCGCTGTATCTTAAATCAGATTTTCTCTCACTTCAGCCAAACAGCTGCTTAATTCCTCTGCTATCTACAATGCCTCTGGTAGCTCCAGCATGAGTGGAAATTTTGAAAACTACAAGATTGACAGCATAGCAGTTTTATTCCAAAACACGACAACCATGAATGCAAAAGTGCCACCAAATTGCTCTTATGGATGTCTTTCATGAAGGAAGACTAACTCAGCAGCACAAGGGATACTTCTAGCCTGCCCGTTGCAGATATGCAGTACATTTCCACGGAGAGTTTAAGCAAGTGAAAATTTGGATTTTAAAGGCTATCTCATGCCCTCAAGAAGATGTAAAAAACACTGACGTGCAAACCCAACTGCAGCAGCTTCATTTTCAGGCCCACTAATCCCTTTCCTGTGACTGACTGCACGGGTTGGAAGTGGTACATTGCTGCAAGCAACACTGGCGTTATGGCTTCTTTTCATAATGCGTATTAATCAAGTGAGTTGATTGGTTAAACAGCTGATCACATTATGTGGATGCATGTCCAGATGATTTTGTGCAGATAATGGTTGCCTTACTTTTAACCACGAGGTTGACATGGTTTTTGTGAAATATCTCAGCACTTCTGTGATGGCTACCCAGGAAATTTTGCACTGATATCCATATTATCAGTGTGATTTTGTGTTTAAATGTTGCTGCATATGCACAACAGATTGTTTTATAGACACTCAAGGTTCTTATCGTCTGTTTGTTTAATTTATTTTTACGTAGGGACAAGTATGTTACATGAAACAGGTCACACACCACAACATTTGTGGCCTAAGCTGATTTGCATAACATGTCCCTATTTGGGCCTTTACACAGTCTTTATAACTACATACAATAACAGAACAACACAAGCAATACCACAACATAAAACAACAATTACAAAGAAATACCATAACAATAATCAAATTAAACCGTACCACTCAAAAGCTCGGACACACCTTTTAATTCAGTGGTTACCAGAGTTACCAGCCTCAGAAACTGCACCCACCTAAATGCTTCACAGAGTTCAAGTAAGCACACACATCTCATCATCAACTGTTCAGAGAAGACTGTGTGAATTCCCACCGTGAAGTATGGAGGAGGAAGTGTGATGGTATGGGGGTGCTTTGCTGGTGACACTGTTGGCGATTTATTCAAAATCCAAGGCACACTCAACCAGCATGGCTACCATAGCATTCTGCAGCGACATGCCATCCCATCTGGTTTGCGCTTAGTGGGACCATCATTTGTTTTTCAGCAGGACAGTGACCCCCAAACACACCTTCAGACTGTGTAAGGCTATTTGACCAAGAAAGAGGGTGATGGAGTGTTGCGTAGGCTGGAGCCTATCCCAGTTGCCATAGGGTTATATCCACGTGGTCACATTTGACCAGGGGTTTAGCTTAGGACTTGCAAAGTACTTGCAAAATAATAACATTCAATTATACTTTATTTTTAATAGATTAACAATTTTTTATGAACAAGTTAAGCCCCAGTCACACAGGCCTAGAGACCAGTCTCTAGGCCTGTGTGACTGAGGCTTTAAACATTATACCTGCATAGCATCTTCATGTGAACACGGTCGGTAGTAGCATCTTAGCAGCGGGATAACATTCATCCCAAAGGACTGTGCTTCACACAACTGTTAGCAAAGTTGTTCCAGTATTATTACAACAACTAATAATAATGATATAGATAGTAATGTAATTGTAGATTGTAAGAAATGTTCAACATTGGCTATTTTTTTCTTTATTGTTTGTCTTGCAGTCAAGATATGAGGTTTCATCTCAGCAAGCTACGGGCCACTCCACTGTCTACCATGCAAGCCGCTTTCGACTACTGGAGGAGAGAAACCGATCTCTGAAGTTTGAATTAGCCACGCTTCGTCAGGAGAAACAGCAGTACAAGAAGCTGGTATACTTGCTACTTTGTGCACCCATGTTTTGTCATTTCCCATAGACGGACACATACAGTTGTTCTTGTCAGTGAACTGTCATTTCAGATGATGTTTTTTTGGCTTGTATTTTCCAGATTAAATATTACTAAAAGAGCATAGCAGGCAAGCAAAATGTAGTATAAAATAGACAGGCATGTGATTTGGTGTGTGTTGTAGATGGGAGTGCATGTTTACCTTCATGCATGTATTTGAGTAATGAAGTAAAGTTAGTGAAGTTGTCTTTTGGAGGCTTCCACCAGGTGGTCCCAGATGGCAAGGTGTTTGAGCTGTTGTCTTGGCAACATGCCCATTAGCAGGAGGGCTGACACACTGACAGAGGGGAACTGACAGAGCATAGTGGCTGCTGCTACTGCTGCTGCTACAAGCTGCAATGGTTTGAAATCACTTTGAGAGTGAAATCCGCATGTTTCATTCCTCATTTTACAGCCTTTTAATTAGTTTTATTTGAATGTGTTTTTCAAGTTACGTACATAAGTTCAGATTTGAAAAATTGTATACAGATAAAAAACCAATGATAAGCCTCCTGTTTTTTTTTTTGCCACAACTCATGAAAACCAGATAGAGTACAAATTCCAAAATAACCCCACTTTCTGCCTGCCGTCATTCTTTCGCCCACTGAGGAGAAGCATTATGTGTAAAACTTTCCAATGACCTTCTGAGCATTTTCCTTTCTCCATATAAACCGAAAAAATCAAAGCGAAACTTCCGAACATAGGAACTGATGACAGCCTGGGAGAGTTTACGTTTTTGTTTTGTCTCCGTAGCTAATAGGCAACACAACTGTAACATAAATCAGTAATGTTATGTAACTTTGTGTGTGCATGTTATTTATAAATGTGGGAGATACTGTTAGGTGGCAATCCAACTCGGCGCCTGACAGTCTTTTCACTGTCGCTGGTGATAGCTTCACTCATGCAGACCGCAGTGCACCATGGTCATTCATGCAACGACAGACTCAGCTATGGATCAGAGAGAAGCTCAGTAATGAGAGGGGGTTCATTCTTACGCATTTGCTTAAGCAGATGCACTGTGGGCTTACACTTTGTCAGGGTATTACAAGAGACAAAAAAAGAGCCTATTTTTGGATTGCCCATCCATCAGTTTTCTTATTCTGAGTATGATGAAAATAATCAATTTATTCATGAATTTTATGAGCAGCTATTGATAACTATGCAAATTGCACATTAACTGGGCTAAAGGTAAAGGGTGATGGTCAAAAGATGTCTAACAATAATTATACAGTAGAAGTGTGCCAGTACGCCAAAACTGCCTCCTGGATTTTGAGGCCCGGCTTTAATGGTAACTTTTGCCTGTAGCTAGCATAAATTTTGTTGAATGTATCAGTCTTTTACACTCATGGGATAATTTATTAAGGTACATCTGGCTAGTACTGGGTTGGACCTCCTTTTGCCTTCAGAGCTGCCTTAATTCAAAAAGGTGCTGGAAACTTTTCTCAGAGTTTTTGGCCTGCATTGACATGATAGCATCACACAGTTGCTGCTGATTTGTCTGCTGCACATCCATGATGTGACTCTTCCGTTTCACGGCATCCCAAAGATACTCTGTTGGATTGAGATCTGGTGACTGTGGAGGCCATTTGAGTACATTTGTTATGATCAGTAAACCAGTTTGAGATAATTTGAACTTTGTGACATGGTGCATTATCCTGCTGGAAGCAACCGTCAGAAGATGGGTGCACTGTGGTCATAAAGGCATAGACATGGTCAGCAACAATACTCAGGTAGGCTGTGGGGATTAAATGGTGCTCAGTTGGTACTAAGGGGCCCAAAGTGTGCCAAGAAAATATTCGTCACACATTATACCACCACTACAAACCTGAACTGTCTGTTGTCCAATTTTGGTGAGTCGTGGAAATTGTAGCCTTAGTTTCAGGCTCTTAGCTGAGAGGATT
Source organism: Pterophyllum scalare (assembly GCA_024447675.2). NCBI lineage: Eukaryota > Metazoa > Chordata > Actinopteri > Cichliformes > Cichlidae > Pterophyllum > Pterophyllum scalare. Next base: position 219,302 of record JAMQGT020014825.1, on the reverse strand, counting down.
GGCTTGCGATTTGGTCTTCTGCTGTTGTAGCCCATCTGCTTCAAGGTTTGACGTGTTGTGCATTCAGAGATGCTCTTCTGCACACCTTGGTTGTAAACCTTTTTTTAAAAATTTAAAAAAAAAATAAAATTATATTTCCTTCCTATCAGCTGAAAGCAGCCTAGCCATTCTCTTTTGATCTCTGGCATCAACAAGGTGGATATTTACTCTTTTTTGGACCATTCTCTGTTAACAGTAGAGATGGTTGTGTGGGGAAAATCCCAGTAGATCAGCAGTTTCTGAAATGGTCAGAGCAGCCTGTCAGGCACCAACAACCATGCCACATTCAAAGTCATTTAAATCACCTTTCTTCCCCCTGTCTGATTCTCGGTTTGATTCTCAACAGGTCTTCTTGTCTACATGCCTAAATGCACTGCGTTGCTGCAATGTGATTGGTTGATCTGATATTTGCATTAAAAAACAGTTGAACAGGTATACCTAATGAAGGCCAGTGAGTGCAGGATCACATATTAGCACAGAGATGTAATGTATCATATTACTATTGCTAGAATAAGACTAGGTGCATAAAAAAATTTACTTCTGAATATAAATTTTTAAAAAATTTAAAATTTAAAATTCTTTTCCATGCTGTGACACCACCTGTGTGGGTTTTTATTCAGTCCCAAAGATTGAGTGTTATCTTCAGTGTCATGGGTCTTTTTGTTATGGTCGGTCTGTGATGACATGAAGACACAGAACTAATATGGACAGCTTAAATCTTAATGTTGTGTCACTGTTAACTGAATGTGCAAAAGGAAACAGTTTTTCTAACGTGTTTGTCCCACGTCATCTTGAAAGGTATTAATAAGTTATGGGGAGGTGTGAGATTAGGCTGTCAGGAAGTTATATAAGCTATTACTTGGTGGTTTTTAATTGAATCTTTGCTCTGTTGTTTAGATTTAATTTCACTTCAGATTTAACTTCAGCTATATTCCCAGGCGTCTGTCTTTCCCTGCATTTCATTTGTTATTTTGCTGCCTAAATGGAAAGAAGAATCTCAGAGAAGGTAGAAAAAGGGGAAAAAAAGGCTCTTGACCTGTTGCCTGGAAACAATCTGTGATGGACAGTGGGAAAAAGGTTCCCTTGGTGAAGAATGACCTTCTGTCTGTTGTGTGGCTGCTGCTAAAAGGCCACAGCTGTCTCCCTGGACACCATCCCTATGGCAACAATTGTGTACTGCTAGCAGCTGGCCCACTAAGATGAGAGGCCTCATGATGATATGGGCTGTCCCGTTGCAATGAGGAACAACATCTAATCAATAATCCTAATAGCTGTGTTGTTTTAGCTGACCCCGTAATCTGTGTCGTAAGTTCCTGCAATCAGTGATACACAGATAAACCAAGGTTAACAATAGCATAGTATGCTGAAAATTAACTTCACAACTCAGCAGGAATAACACTATCACCACCCACTTTCTCACACTGTTTTGACTCACACGGTTGTTTTATCACCTGATATTTAAAAGGGTGTGTTTAGGCTGAGGGTCTCAGTTTTTCTCTAATTTAATTTATCCCAGGCTGTGTTCTTTCAGATATTTCTGCATAACTGCGTTATCCTCTTTCTCCCCAGTTCATTTCCCAGGTCACCGCTTGCCTTTTTACCTGAGTAAAGTTGCTGAGCTTTACCCTTTAGAAGAAATTGTAAAGAGAAAAACAAAATCAGCAGATAGAAAAAAAAAATTGATCTCTGCAACTAATGATGATACACCACTAGCTGAATTAAAAAAAGGTGATATGTTGCTGCTGCAACTTGGTTTCACTTCCCGCAAAGTTATTATAAAAAAATCAGTTATGCCTGTTTAATGTCTGTCTGTAATAGCTCTGTTCAAAATATCTTGAAAAGTATCTGATAACGGAGAGAGAAAGAACAGCTCAGTGCAAAGTACACACACACACACACACACACACACACACACACACACACACACACACACACACACACACACACACACACACACACACCCAGGCACTGACGCCACTGGCCTGGCCTGTGCAGCTTCATATTTGCACTAATCTAAGCAGATATGATGTACATCAGGGCGGGTCATGCCTGGCCATGATCGAATCACGACATTTTCTGACAGTTCATTCCAGACAAAATTTGAAATGAGTTGCTTTCTAATTTGTGACCTAATAATTTTTAAATGACAAAACCCGATGTCATTGGAGATTTTCTTATGCTACCGACTGCTGATTATTATTACCTTACTTCTAAGAAAAGATTCAAATAATCAGAATCAAGCAAACACACTTGACCTTTAATTCTAACCATATGAAATATATCAGAATATATCAGAGGGATAGCTTAGGTTGAGCTGTTGGAGACAAAGTTTGAGAGGCAAGGCTGAGATGGTTTGAACATATGCAGAAGAGGGATTTTGGATATACAAAATGTGTTGAAATTATGTTGAATATGCAGCTGCCAGGCAGGAGGAAAAGACAAAGACCACAGAGAAGGATAATGGATGTTGTGAAAGAGGACATGCAGAGGGTTGGTGTGATGGAAGAGGATACAGGAGATAGGGTGAAATGGAGGTAGATGAGCTGCTGTGGTAACCACTGAAGGGAGCGGCCGAAAGAACAAGAACAAATATGACTGCTTCATAATCAGCATAACCACATTTAATAATTTATTATTGTAGTACTACTTCCTTGAAAACTGTTGCTTTCGGTCTTCTTAGAGTCTTAGAGTCAGAGCTGGCTATAGAAATAGAAAAAAAATCTGTGATTAATCTGAGAGAAACAGAGACAAGTAGTTACATAAATAGTTAGCACTGGCCTGATTTCAGAGCGCTTACTGACATAAGTGTCTGCAACAAATTTGAAATTCATCTTGTGAGAACTTGGAATCCCAGGAAAACAAATTCTGCTGCATTAGAGGGAAAATGTTAAAAATATATTACTGTCAAAACATAGGGCCCTCCTGGATTAATTGAAAATCCCCTTAACGGGATTAAATCATTTTAAGGGATAACTGGTATACCCATATTCACGCTTGCACATCGTGAAAAGCTTATGTCAGTATGTTATTGTGACAGTTAAAGTGCGACAATGCAGTGTGGGCAGAGGCTGTGAAAGTGCGTAACACTGAACACACAGAGAATTGAATAATAAAAAAAGTGTTATTCATTTTCTTTATTTTGTTTATTTTTGTTAAAAACGTAATTAAAGAAGTTTGTAATGCAGTAAAAATCAGACAACTGTAGCATGACAGATTTTTACTTTGATTACACAAACATTATGTTGGAGCAGATAATGGATAATAGTTATTGATTTGTAAATAACTGATCCTGTAATTTTTAGCATTCTGGATCATTAGAACTGGAATCCTCCTTGGATCATTAGTAGTCTAAAGATGGAAAAATTGCCAACACCAAAAAGGGGGCCACACTCCTAGTGTGGGGGCTCCCCATCACAACTGAGAAGTTTGCTGGACAATGACCTGGGGAAGATATGTTGCCACCATGATGTCACCCATTGATTAGTCCCCATCTTGAAGCCTTTAAATTACTGCCATCTTTGTGTTTTGACGTTTGACATGACAGGCAAGGGGTGGGTGATTTGAGAAACCAAGGGACATGCATGCTCATATAGTAGCATCTTATGCCTCTTTTGGATTGTTAATTGGGACAAAATGGACATCATGTTGTATTCAGTAAGATTTGAAACAAGTGACTGAGGCCATTAACTCACCAGGAAAGTGTATATCAAGGGCATGGTTTAAGTGAGAAGTGGGGTAGTTTTCTCATAGATTTTATGCACTCAGACTTTTTTTTTGCAACTGGAAAGTTGTCCCCTGCTGGCCATTAGAAAGATGGCAGATATTAAGGAGTTACACATTGGCTTCACTTCTCTTGAAGCTTTTTATGTACAAAACCGTATAACCTGTTCTCATAAGAGTGCAGAGCACCACTTAAAGAAGTTGTGAGACATAAATCCTACTAGAGTACTGTAAAAGTAAACAACAAAATGGTAACATAATGTAATGTATAAATATTATACATAGGCTTTTGCACAGCCATGACTACAAAATGTGCCAGCTAAAGCTCCACCTAAATGTTTATTCAATATGTATTTTGGAAAAAAAAGGCAAAATAATATAAAGCAGCATCAGTCAAGACCTCGTTAAATTAGTGCCATGACTTAAGACATGAAATGGGGAGAAGAAGAGAAGAGGGTGGGTCTATCTAGTACATCCTCATTGTTCAGATTGCAAGCCATCTACTTCCAGCTGTCAGTGATACCTTTCCTCTGTGGTCTACTGATGTAACTGATGGTGTAGTGGCAAAGTTGGATTTATTCAACAGAGTCAATTTGTGCAGCTTGCCACAGACACATGCAGTTTGAGGAAGAAAGGGAGGAAATTGAGCAAAGGAATAGAAAGAGAGAGAGCGCAGGAGAGAAAGGGAGAAAATGATGGAGGAAGGTTGTTAAGGAGGAGGGTCTTTGGGGGTGGGGAGAGAGTGAGGGGAAAGAGAGGCTAGGAAAGAGAGCGTGTAGAGAGGGGGCGGAGGAAAGAGAGTAAAGAGAGAGAGAGAGCGAGAAAGAGAGAGAGAGAGACAGAGAGAGGCCCTAGAGCTGCTACTGATGCTGCTGCTGCCGCTGCTGCAGCCGTTTGACAATTCCCCACCCATACAGAGCACGGAAGAAGGGAGGAGATCAGAGCAAGGATGAAGAAGGAGTAAGCGACACCTCACTAAAGATGCTCATGTGCTAGCCGGCACACACGGTAAATACAAATCCTTTATTACCACTCTGCTTTCTCTTCACTGCTGCTGTTTGTCTCTGCATCACTGGCTTGAGTGTGTTTGTGTTTGATTTAGCTCTGTTGAGTCCTATATATAGTGCACCGGGTTAGCTTAGCCCAGCAGCTGGGGAAAATCTGTCTGTTGCAGTTGCTGCAGGAGGAGACAGATGTGCACAGTGAGGTGGAAAGGAGGGGAGGATTTGTACATTTTGTCTCTTCTGGGACGTAATGAGAAGAAAGCAACATCCAGTTTCCCTGGTTCTTGGCTGAAGCAGAGCCACCTGTTTGGAGATGTGTGGGTGTGTATGGAGGGGTGAGGGGTGGGGTTACAGTGTATGGTCTAATGGTGTGCTTAGTGGACAATAAGGATAGTATGCGCATCTGTGTGTTTGCATAGATTTCTGAAAGAGTGATGCTGCCTTCTGTCTGCTGTCAAATTATGAATAATGAATAAATCATCTTTTCACTGTGTGCTTATATAAGAATTATGTGTAAAACAAGATCTATAGACACTGAGGAATACAGGGAGAGAGAGACAGGCGGTGCTACATATTTGATTTTGTGCGTGTCTGTGTGTGTATGTGTATGTGTGTGTGCCTTGGTGTTGTTGGTTCCGGTAACCTGAGCTTTTCCTGGTTGCTGCTTGCTGAGAGGTTGCCAGGTGTTGGTGATGAATATTAACCCACTCATGGCTGAATCATGCTGGCTTTGCACTGGTTGTTTATCCACATGAGGAAAGTCTCTCACTAAAGGTCTCGATGTGTCTGTGAGTGTTTGGCAAAGCGATCTACTGCGTACACTCCCAAGTTTACCTACACTGGCTAAATGGTTTACAGTCTAATACGGTAGCCTTGCAATAAATTCTGCCTTCATAGGAGCAATAATTTTTGAGATAGGTGTTATTTCATCTGGCATTTTGGGAGGTTGTAGATTAAGGGATTATTGAGCTGCACTATCTTGTACATTGTGATGTTTCTTATATTCTGGCCACCAGTTTGTGATAGCAGGGATAGACTAAGTATTCAGATTATTCACTTCAGACTATATGAAACCGTTTTCATTTATGTGCAAAAAATTTCAACAATAAGTGGCATATTTACTGAGTAATAAAGGTGTGAGTCCACCTTTATTCTTGTACTTTTGTGTAGGTGATAAGCAAGTAAAACATCTACCTGCGGGTGACCAACTAAAATGGGAACAGTTATGTAGAAGTTCTGGTTACAGTTAAATATGAAGACAATATGACTACAAATAAAGAACTTCATGGAAAATAGAATGCGTCTTGTAATCTCATATTAAATGGACAGAGCAGAGATTTGGCCCATCTACACACAGACAGACATGAACACTATCGCTACCCTGCCGGTCACTTAGCAAATTTTGTAATTACTCTTTTGGAAATGTGTTCGATGCTGTATGTGCATGCTAAGAACGAGTCACTGTGCTTACAGGTTTGAGTATTCAGGGGTTATATGACTCCACCTTGCATATGTTTAAATATATGGCTGTGTAGGTGGGTGAGACACCAGTGGAGGATTGCTACAGTCTTATTTTACTACAATTTGTTGTATGCAGTTGGCATCGCTTTTGTTGTCGGTGTACAGTATTTTTGCCTTTTCTGTGCCCTGCGAGGATACAAAAACAAGTTTCTGCAAGTAAAAATTTGTATCCTCCCAGCCTTGCTCCTTTCGCACTATTCTTCTCTATTTTCTTTTCCTTCTACTTCTTCATCTCCATGCGGCAGGCCGGTCGGCGTTGCCAACCGACATTTAGTTAGATGCCAGAGGGCAAGAAGGAGAGAGATAGAGGAAAGAAGACAGGGGAAATGAAACATGTGTTTTCAGTCTTAGAACTGATTTTCTCTCCTGCTTCTCTCTCGAGATAATCAGGGAGTCTGGCAGCCAAAAGACAGCCTCCTTGACTAATCAAAATGTTCCTCCAGACATACAGGGAGTGCAATAATCCCTATAGTCACAGCCTTGAAGGGGTGTGGCAGCACATATCAATTTTTATGCATCTACTAACAGAGTAAGACAGTGTAGGCTAGCAGACGTGACATACAATCAAATTTATTGTAGACTACATGCCTTTATACACACTCTGGTTTTGCTTTATTATAAATGAAGAGGCTGTATTACTGGAATTCCACAACATATTTTATCTATCGTTTTTTGTAATGGACATTACATATCATATACCTGTGGAGACTTACTGTGCATCTTTAGTATGGAGCGCTTTTGTTTGCAGCGCTTGTGCGCAGGCTCAAAGTCAGACGGTTCATAGTGCATTAGATATGTTGCATGTGAGAGTTCATTGCTGCTTTTTTTTTCATCCTGACATACCATACCTGAAAGAGAGCAGTTTCTATAGCAACCCCATAAACCGTCCCCTCACTCCTATTCGTGTCGTGTATGTTCGTGCAACATGTGTACCTCCAGAAGCCTGAATATGAGCGAGCGCTGTATTGATTGGTAGCGTACAAGGCATAAGTGTTGTCACCCAGCCAGGGCGGGTGGGGGATAGGGGGGAGCAGAGATAGAAACAATAAAGGAGCCTTTTTGGGCAGCATTTCAAGATGCACAGAAGTTATGTTAAAGGAAAGACACAGAGTACTGCAGAGGCAGGAGGGTGGGGCAGCGGAGGAAAGTGAGAGGGAAGAAAGAAAAAAATATCAGTAGAAAATGGATGTCTCTGAAGTCGAAATACAGAATAATATAGAATAATGAGTAGTGCTTGATTTATTTTGTCATGCAAGGAGTCTGTTTGCTTCTTTTTAAAAAAAATGATATCCCATCTCATGAAACAAGCAGGTGCAGGTTTGTATTTGAGCACTAATTCACTTTAGCTGCTTTTTAACTAATTTAGTTAAAACACAAAATTGTATTTAGTAGTTGTCTGTGTGTTCACTCTGGTGACATAATCAGGTAATAAAACAAATCCATTTGTAGATGTTTTTCCTTATACTCAAGATTTACTGCTTAGACCTCTTTGAAATCTACATCACTTTTACTGTGAATCATTTAAGGACAAGTGTAGATGTCCTCTGGATAGTATTCCTAAAAGCCTCTGTGACCCTGAGCCAAGTTATACGATGCTGTTCATATTTTTGGCGTATGTCTAGGATAGGGTAGCTCAAGGTTCGCTTTCAAAAAACTTAATTTTGTGGCCTGTTTGGTTTTGTATTGCTACATAATCCCAGTGTGACACTGTCAGGCTAGGTGAGCCCTTTGGCAAAGGAACATGCCGATAAAAGCCTGTTAATTCTGCATCACTAACTGTCCCCCCACTGTGCCCTGTAAGTTTTTTTTAGGTTGTTGTCTCCCTGTTTTCCACCTTTCTCACTCTCTTCAGGCTGCTTTCTCTTCTGATTATACGCTTCTCTCCCAGTCTGTCTTCTCTCTTCCTCTTAATACCGTCTTGATTACACTGTAAAACTAAACCTATGGTATCTACTTAGTTGATTTCGTTTGGGTATATTTCACCCTGTGTTTTGAATAAAAAGGAACTACATTTAACAACTTTAACCGACTAAAGGAAATTGGGCAGTCTAGCTAATATTTCTCAATACATTACACAACTAATTGACTGACTGATTGATTGAGGGGGCTTAGAATTTAGTAGGAGCAGTAGGGACATGTCTCTACTAATGCACAGTGACTAAAGCATTGTCCAGAGCACAAATTTTCATTTACAACTGTTGTGAGCAGTGATAGTTTCACAGCTCCTTTTTTTCAAGTCACTAAGTTGAAATGACTGTTTTCCATTAGTAATAATCAATCTTACTACTTCAACAATACTTTTTTAGGGAAGGTCAGCTTAAAAAAAAAATCAGACACATATTGCAATAAAATGTTCTTTAATTAGAATCAACCCATTATTATATATTTCACTTGCTTACTAATATAAGAGTGTAATATTTCAACACCCTCAAAAATGTTTTTTTTTCACACTCCAAATGGCTTCTGTCTTGCACCTCTATCATTGCTCGATCTTTTGTCTCTTAGCCGTTGTTCTCCTATTTTTCATTTAGTCTCTAGTGTCGTGTGTCTGGAAAGGCTTGAATGATTAAACATAGGACAGAAGCCTTCAGTGAACTGAACATCAAGGGCACCTGGAAGGAGGAAGGAGGGATAGAGAAGTACACAATGTCAGACAGGCACTCCTGTTTGGATATAGATGACATGACAGGACCTGTGCTTCTGTAAGTGTCACCTATTGCTGTGTGACACTGAGTCCTGCTCAGCAGAGACTTAGGACTCAGTCATATGTACCACGTTGTGTTACATGAGCAGTTGTAAAACTTGATCTTTTTTTTGTTACTGAATCCTAAATATATTTTTGGTGAAATCAGCAGATGCAAATCAGTCTGTTGTTATGCAGTAAAATCAAAGCCCCAAGACCATTTTTATAACTCAGTGGTGTGAAGCAGATGTGCTGTTTTTGCTCAGATGTGAGTGTTTTTTTATATATATTTTTTCACCGTGCACTCTAAAACAGCTGTGACAAGGCGGAAGTCCAGGGGAGTTTTAAGTGCTGCTTTGCATGTTTTGTTTAAAGGCTAAATGTAGCGGCAGCAGTGCTAATTCTTTGTCCCATGCTGCACTGCAGCTCTTTTGTTGCTCTGCTCACAAAATCAACCATCTGGTGGCTTGCACAATACTAACATAAGAGAAAGATTTAGTCTGTACCTGCACTAAGAAAAGATTTAGATAATATTCTTCACTGCAAATACAATTCACAAATTATTAGTTATATCCTAAATAATAACAAGCATGAAGGTTACTAAGATTAATCAGAGGCAAATGTTAATCAGTCACAAAAGCATTGCTAAGTATCATTCCAAAGTTTAGGAGTCAAGTCAGCTTAATGTTTGATATTCCTTTATTTTAATAGAACAAATTTTGAGACAGTAAACTCTGACTTTATGGTTCTGCAGCATACTCTATGGTCAGAAACGTCCTCAAGAGTTTCAGTGTGTAGTAAACAGTAGGTAAAAACTAAAATACAATGAATTTGAAGTGTGACTGCAAAAGTGGTTTGCAGGATTTCAAAGCATCTACAGATGATATATACAGTAACTTACATATACGTATACAATGCACACTGTTCCAAATATATTGTATGTGCAATGGGTCTAAACCTCCACATGAAACAGTGGTGAGGAAACCTGTGCTAAGGCTCTGTTAATGTATTTTAAGCGTACTGTACATTTTAGCAAATGCACAATGGGGTCAGATCTAAATTATTTAGCACTTATGTGGTATGTTTTGCTGCAGATTGGGGTCATGTGAGTGTGTGTCTGTGGGTGTTGCTTATGAGTGTGTGTCTGCATTCACACGTAGAAGCATGTGTGTGTAAGCATGTGCATCCTTCGCCTCATGCTGTGTGTGTATGTGTATATGTGTAAGCGAGTTTTTAAAATTTGTGTGTGCTTGAGCATTTATGTGCTGGCTTGTGTGTGTGTGTGTGTGTGTGTGTGTGTGTGTGTGTGTGTGTGTGCATTTTTCTATTCTGAACATGAAGGTCCACCCAAGCATTATGTGAGCATTAAGTTCCATCCAAGCACATGTAATCCCTAACCAGCTCCTGGGCTCCTCATTAGTATTACACTGATGTTCCTTAGAACTTATTTTCTAACCCTCTGATATTCTCTGTATGGCTCGAGGGAACAATAGGTCATGTTCACATCAAATGTGTTATGTCATAAGTGCGACTTGAAGCCTTACTGCCCATGTCAGTGGGGCCTGATTCCACTCTTACTGCCTGCTTCCACATTTTTTACACATATCACACACGCACTTCAGTGTGCACACTCCCATGTCCTAATGTTTCCTGTGGGGCATGTGCACTCTTAAGGGAAGCCAGAGTTTTCCCTGGAGGGCTGTGCATGTTCTGTCCAGCTGGATCACTCCTACATAACATATAGTTCAGAGTTTGCACACCTGGGCTAACTCTTTTTCCCTTTGCCCTGTTCAGATCATTTTCAGAATGAATGCACTTTAGGACTGCTATCAGTTTTTGCTTCCAGTGCCTATTTTTGGTTAACTTTTGGAAACTGTAACTGCTACTCACTCTTACATTAAAGGTCCCGGTACATATTTTTAATTTTTGGCTCTCCACCTGAAGATTTAAGAGCTTTTGTGACTGAAGTTAGGTCATAATTATAGCTGTGACTCCAAGATACATGGCATGATACAGGAAAAAAAAAGGAAACTGGCTAAATAGCGTAATATTAAAGCTTGAAACATGCTTACATCAAACAGTGCAGAACTGATTTATCTGTCACTCTGTCTCTTCCTGTTTTGCATTTCTTTATTTAAAACAAGTGCAAGCTGTCTATTCCCAGAGTTTCTTAATCATTTTTTTAGGCTACAGCAAACTGATGCATCTGTCACAGTTATGTCATATGTTTTGGTTAGGGAAATGTGTTAAAATTAATGGACAAGAACATAATATGATTTAGGAAAATGTAGCTTATTCATTTCAATTACATTTTATTTATATAGTGCCAGTGTACAAGAACAGTCACCTCAAGGTGCTTTATATTGTAGGGTAAAGACCCTACAAAATTAGAAAAAAAAACACGACAATCAGACGACCCTTTACGAGCAGGCCCTTGGCAACTGAGGGAAGGAAAAACTCCCTTTTAATATGAAGAAATCAGGATCAGGGAGGGACAGGCATTTGGCTGGGGTGTGAAGGGAAAGAGAAGCGAACAGAGAGAGACAGCAAAAGGCAAACTATGGGAGAGAGAGTCAGAGTTTAATAATTATGAATGATTAAATGCAGTAGTGGTGTATAAGCACAGAGAAATGCTCAGTGTATCATGGGAAGCCCCCCAGCACCCTAGGCCTATTGCAATGTAACTAAGGGATGGTTCAGAGTCATCTGATCCAACCCTAATTATAAGTTTTGTCAAAAAAGAAAGTTTTAAGCCAAATCTTAAAAGTAGAGAGGGTGTCTGAATTCAGACCAGGAGCTGGTTTCACAGTGATAGCTGTTGCAAATTTGGGTAACTGAGCCCCTGCTGGTGAGTAACAGTACCTACTTGTTACCTTGCCTCAGGCCTAAAACTCTGAGATGTCTGACATGGAAAAGTCAACTTTGGTTTGCTGCTGAGTCAAAAGCAAACACTGTAACACAAATAAACAAGTGCAAATACTACAGTTTAGAGTATTATCTTAGCTGGGCTCAAGGAGTAAGGAGAGAAGTGACAAAGTAGCTTGAAAGGCGACATGAGTGAGGATGTTTGCTACGTGGAGGAGAAGTTAATCTCTTCTGACTGTAGTGCCGGCCTCTCCCTGCCTCTCCTATCTTTTCTCCCCGAATAAAACTCTGAACTGTCTCATGGTGCTGCTGATGGTGTGAGTGTTTGGACAAAACATTAGCTGTCTGATTTCTGCCCGAAAGGTGAGTAAAACTCTAAACTGCATAAGAATCTATAGGTGTGCACTTTTTCTAAACACAAAAGACTATACTGTAATTTTTTTTCCCTCTAAGAGGATTATAAATATGCATACTTGATTGCCACTTTGATTTGATGTGGAACTCTTTGTGTTAAAATTAAACGTCTGTGACTACATATAGGCCAGGGTTCCATTCAAGCTCTATTTCATCCACACTTTTAAAAGCTGCAGGAATGAGTCACATATTTCATATTCAGACATTTTCTTTCAAGCCTTTATTTACATGTGCGTGAAAATTCCTCAGAGTGTATCATATGTTAGGAGAACGTATGATATTAAAGTGATGGAGCGTGTTCATAATATGAGGTAGTTCTAGCCACATGAGCTATTTTGAGGGGTTTTAAATGTGTGGGATTCAGTTGAAAGGTCTGGACTGTGACACAGTGGGTGCAGAATGGCTTAAGGGTAATATATGCCTGGAGATGCTAGTTATGCAACTCATTCATGCTTGCATGCACACACACGCGCACACGCTTCAGCTCATGCTTCAGCTCACGCTTCACTGTACTGGTATTACCCCATGCCATCTGTGTCCACAGTTTACAAATAGAAGAGATGACCTCATAGGTCTTGTGTGACGTTTTATTGTGAGCGCTCACACGTAAACACAAGTGTACATATACCCTACTCTCAAAACTAGATTTGCTACTCAATTATGTTTAATGAATGAGGCACTTGTAGAGACATAATCAGCGGCACAGGTTAGAGGAATCAGCTGAAAGTGCTTTGAAACTGACATGTAGAAAGACACATTTTTATAGCCGCCTTTAAATCTAATATTATGGTGCAATTGCCATAACAAAAGCTAAACAAAACGAATAAATGAATGATGCAAAAAGCTGCAGTCCTCATCCGATGGGCTAGTAAAATAACACACGAACACTACTTGCGTTAAATGTTAGAGCAAATAATTTCTTGTGAATGCACTGTTTTTCAGTTATAAACCAGTTGCTGTTATGTTAGACCTACCAAACCAAAAGTATTGCACAGTGTTAATGACATTATAAGTGTTTGATCTCAAAATTCTCTTGAGACTTACTACATTATGCCAAGGAAGTTAATGTTTGGCTGAAGATCAAGTGGGATTGAAGTCACACATTCTTTCATGAAAGGGCAAACACCTATTAAGCCCTTCAGAGGACAAAGTCTGTGGTATGTATCATCTTTTATGCTGAAGTGTAAACCCTGCTAATGCTACACAATAAATCCTCCAAAATGTCCCAGCTTTTCAAAACCAATTCCTTAAGTGGGGACATACAGTGTCAATGTATAACTGTCTTAAAGTTAACATCAACCTTGAAAGTGTGCTCACTTTTGGATATGTTGTAACTATGTGCTTTGTAATGAATGATCACATAAATTGTGTTTTTAAAGTGATCTAATGGTTTTCTTTCGTTTCAAATATGCTTTTGGTGCACAGTTGCTACTAATACAGTACATTTTCAACTATGGTAAATGGACTGGTAATGCTCAGTTGAGTCATTCATCCAGTCTCACCCACATTCATATAGTGCTTTTTATCTATGCCAAGGCACTTTCTAATATTTCTATCCTGACCAAGGTTACTTCAGCATGCAGACTGGAGGACTCCACCCACCTTCCAATTTGTAGAAAACCTGCTCTACCACCTGAGACACAGCCAGCTATAAATTTGTGTGCACCCTTGACGCCCAACATTCAACTCTCACTTTGCTAATTGGACTTCAATAGAACATTTCCAAACATGAAGTTTTGTACATTTTTAATCTACTTTGCTACACTGTAGTTTACAGTCTTCTTCTCTGTCTTTGTCAGTACATTGATATGCTACTCTATCATCTAGTTCTGTGTAACAATTGTTTATCAGTGGAATAGTGTAAAACTGGTGGCTTGCCTTTGTCTAATGTTGCGCACATACATACTGTGCTATAGTATGATGTAAAATAATTGCACTCTTTTAGAAGTTTTTCAAGGATGAGCTCAAATGGAATTTGTTTTTAAATTAAGTTTATAAATGTTATTTCAAATTTATATATGTTTAAATAATTTACATTTTAGCCTTAAATATATATATATATATATACAAACAAGCAAAACCACCTGTTCTGTTTTATAAATTATGTTCATGCTCAGAAGATAAAAGACAGTTTACAGTCCCTGGGTCATTTTTCAGAGTGTTTGCGCTGTTCTATGGTACTAAAGCTAAGGAGCTGTCCATGGTCCTGATTGCATACGCCATCAGACAGGGCTGAACTGGATTATCTTGCAGCAGCTGTTAGTGGGAATATAACATTACCAATTTGTCCACTCACTAACCACAAGTACAGAACAATCTCTCTCACACACTTAGTTGCTAGGAATAGCTATAGACATAGATATACTGACTGTAGCCGTTGTATTATAACACTTATGATGGTAGCATGAAGTTTAAGGAAGAGAAGTAGAGGAAGTAATCTGTTTATAATATCACAGGATTTAGAGAGGACTGAGATAATCAGATGCCACGAGAGATGCACTTTATCTATCTTAAACACAGGAGAGATTATCGATTTCAGATGGGAAAATGGTGTGAAATTTTGTATTAAAGTACAAATTTTTGTCCACTGTGAGGAGAATTTAATCTCACAAATCTAATTAGTCATGAAATTCCTTTCAAATTTTACTTGGAGTCACTATTAAAAGAAATGTACTGTATGTGAAGGTCATGTCTGTAGTAATTACCTATTACGGGTACATCTCTGTTTGTGACTTTCTGTTCACAGTAACAGTGGCAGATGTTGTCAGTGTGTCTTTCCACCCACAGTTAAGTGGAACAAAGTGTTTCCTCCATGACATCTAATTAATGACAATCCTCCTGGGGAAACAGCAGCAATCCTCTACCCACAAGAATCCTATTTAGAGTCAGGGGCAGCTATCCCACAAATCTCTGCAATCATGATTTCATCCCCCATCAAGTCTCCATTAGAAATGCATCATCTGCTGGTTTATTTTCTCAAATATTACTTTGCAGCATTTAACATTACTATTATGATCCAAAATGTGTTTTTCTAAATTCAGCAATTCTAAGATCACATTCATATAATCCTGTATTAACTTGCAAATAATATTTGAATGGTGTAATTAATTTCAGTTAATTTTATTAAAAACTGGCATATTCCCACTTTGAAAGAATTAAAATTTCCTTAAATAAACTGAAATTAAATAAATGTAGGATTTAAATCCTTTATTGCTAAAAAGCAGCTATGAAGACAAAGGTACATTTACTTTTCATTAAACAAAGCTGAGTGTTCTTTGTGATTGATACAAGGACATTATTCTTTTTCATATTTAACCCATTTTAGATCCAAGTGTGTGTCAATCCAAGTAAGTACATAGTCGTATAATACAGACTCTTGCTAGTACTAGGTTGGACCCTTTGTACCTTCAGAACTGCCTTAATTCTTTGCGGCAGAGATTCAACAAGGTGCTGGAAACGTTCCTCAGAGATTTTGGTTTATATTGACAGGATAGCATCACACAAGTGCTGCAGATTTGTCGGTTGTCAAATGTGGAGTCCATTTGAGTACAGCAAACTCATTGTCATGTTCATTAAACCAGTTTGAGATGATTTGAGCATGATAATTTGCTGGAAGTACCAATGAGAAGATGGGTACACTGTGGTCATAAAGAGATGGAGATTGTCAGTGTAATACTCAGGTAGGCTGTGGAATTTCAATGCTGCTCAGTTGGTACTAAGTAGCCTTGAGTGTGCTAAGAAAATACGCTGTACACCATTACAACAATGTTGCAGCAGAAATCAAGACTCATAAAACCCGGGAATGTTTTTCCAAGCTTGTATTGCCTACCTTTGGTAAGTCCATGCAAATATAGCCTTAGTTTGCTTTTATCAGCTGGTGCCAAAGCCCATCGGCTTTGAGGTTCAGTGTGTTCAGAGATGCTCTCCTTGGTTGTAACAAGTGGTTATTTGAGTTACTGTTGCCTTCCAGTCAGCTCAAAGCAGTCTGGCCATTCTCCTCTGATCAACACGGCATTTTCACGGGATATTTTCTCTTTTTCAGACCATTCTCTGTAAACCATTGAGATGGTTGTGTGGGGAAATCCCAGTAGATCAACAGGTTCTGAAAAACTCAGACCAGCCCGTCTATCACTAACAACCACGCCACATTAACAGTCTCTTAAATCACCTTTCTTCCCTATTCTGATGCTCGGTTTCAACTTAAGTAGGTCATCTCAACCATGTCTACCTGCCTAAGTACATTAGTTGCTGCCATATGATAGACTGATATTTGTGTTAACGAGCAGTTGAATTGGTATACCTAATAAATTGTCCAGTGAGTTTTACTACTTTTAAGCCACTCTGCTGTATCCTACATCATCAGGTCAACAACATGCAGCAGAACAAAATACATTTTTTTTCATAAAAGGGCATCTTAATGACCAGATAAAGATAACCTTATGGTCTAGTTCAAACCACAGTGGAATCCACATCACAAAATAATAAACTGTGAAACTTTTTACAGTATTGTTTTGGTTAAAAAACAGGGTGAACAAAGGTATGAGCAGCTTGTCTAGCTGGACAAGAAAATTATACTATTATGAAGCTCCTACAGAAAGTATTATAGATGAATACTTTGGTTTGAACTGAAATAATGAACACAACATTCTGGGACTTGGTGAAAGGCTGGCAGCAGTAAGCTAAGGTGGGGTCAGTAGCTAAATTTGTGGTTTAAGGGACGGAATAATAATTATGGTGATGGAAGGGGAAGTCTGTGTATCAGTGTGTGTGTGTGTGTGTGTGCATGTGGTAGGCAGAGTGAAAATACAGAATGGAAAGGAAGAAAGAACGTTGGAGTGAATTAGACATTAGCGATATCAATGCCTCTCCCTTTAGCCAATTCAGTCTCTCACCACGCACATATGGAACTGAGATTTCAAGATTCACACATGCACGCTACACTTTCACTCGCTTCGCACAGATGTCAGCGCTGTTAAATTCCTGTTAAATTGCTTTTTTCTTATGAGTACACCACATTTCCATATCCTTCATATCATCAAACCAGATTTCTTTGTTTATTTGTGGATATTGAAGGTTTAAATTGGCACGAAAATGTGTGTGTCCTTTGGCTTCGCAGTTTAGCTGTGTGTATACAAGATGTTATGGAGTGTTAAGCTGAGCTGTGAATGTGTGATTCACTGGAAGTGGGAGGAAGTGGAGAAGCAGACATCATTCCTGAGGCCCATAAAAAGGAGCGTTTAAAAGGTCATTCTCTTTCTTTCTGTGGTTCTTTATTACTCTCTGTCTTTTGTTTCTTTTCCCTGACAGGTTGAGCAAAAGAAAGTTGAGAGTTTCCATTGCCGTCTTCTTTCCAGTTATGTGTTCATCTTTTCCATCTCTTCCCCTGACATGTCCTGGAGATTTAGCGAAGTGCGTGACTGAGACTGGCATCTCATGGTTTTACATTTCTGCTTAATTAACAGTAGGAACGCAGAAGGATTTGTAGCTGCTACTGTAGCTAGGTGTGGTTCTGTACACTGAAACCACTGTAGTCTGCAGGGCTGTGATGTGGTGACAGGAGTTGCACAATAACAGCAGCAAGTG
The DNA here is from genome assembly GCA_024447675.2 of Pterophyllum scalare. Classification (NCBI taxonomy): domain Eukaryota; kingdom Metazoa; phylum Chordata; class Actinopteri; order Cichliformes; family Cichlidae; genus Pterophyllum; species Pterophyllum scalare. The sequence continues at coordinate 201,473 of JAMQGT020014825.1, read as the reverse complement.
AACTCACTCACCAGTCTCTGTGTCTTCCTGTCCTTGTCTGTTCTCTATCTCTGTCTTGGTTTGATTGTGTCTCTCTGACATCCCTGGCTGTCACTCTGCCTGCACACAAAGAGATGAATGAATCTGGCTGGCCCCTCACTTTGTCTGTTTTTTCCTCTCCTCCTCTTGGCCAGGGTTTATTGAGTTCGTCGATTTATTGTACTGACAAATTTGATCGTAAACCTCTGAGCTCCACAGTCTTTTCTCTTGCAGAAGTTGATACAAAGCTTGGACTATTTTTTAAATTCATAACAGTGAGGTTCATGAGAGCATATTGCAGTGATGAATAGTGTGTCAACATGCTGTAATGTAGCGCTGTTAAACATGAACTAAAAGGGAACACCAGTGCAGACAGACTGACCTTTATTACACTAAGCAGTCCAAAGGGTAGCGAGTAATCAAAAAGAGAAGCACAACTAACAAACAAAAACAAAAGCAAAAAAAGCACAGCAAACCAGTGAAAGATAGACTGGCTCAAGGGAAAATGCAAGAACACAATGGTGGACATATACGATGGACGTGGACACAAAACAAAATACAGTATTGTGCAAAAGTTTTCTTTATCTTTTTTCTGGGATGGGAAATGGGTGCCGTGATTTATTGAAACATCTGTAAACATACACATAGTAAAAATACATATTTACATATAAGGCAAAATCAGAGTTTGTACAATTCTAAAGAGCTTGAAAGTCAATATTTGGAATGACCATCTTTTTTCCTCAACACATCCTGAACTCTCTCAGGCAGCTTCTTCTAATTTCTTTAATAGTTTTCCAGACTTCTTGAAGTCTGTCAGAATGATCCCACACAGCTTCAGTAATGCTGAGGTCCGGGCTCCGGGCAGGCCAGTCCACAACTGATAGTGTTCCACTGTGTGTTTTTCTCTCCAGATATGCTTTTACTGCAGTGTGCAGTGTGTTTGGGATTGTTGTTATGCTGAAAAATGAAGCTGCTGTCAATCGGATTCTTTGCAGATGGTATTGCATGCTGGATCAAAATCTGACGGTACTTTTCTGCATTCATAATTCCATCAATTTTGACAAGATTCCCAACACCACTGGCTGAAATGCAGCCCCAAACCATGACAGCACCACCACTGTGTTTTACAGATGACTGTAGACAATCACTGTTGTACCTTTCCTGACCTTCTACGTACAAACTGACAATGATTTGAGACAGAAATTTCAAATTTGGTTTCATCACTCCATAAAACCTCTTCTTCCTTTGGTCTCCACTTGTCCAGCTTTGAAAGACCTTCAGAAAGCACAGAGAACATTTGCTCGCTACAAGAAAGTTTGGAAGCAAAATATAAAGTTTTCTTTCAAACATCACCTAGACAGTAAGTGTTGTATTTGGAGACAATATTTTCAAAACCAAACCCTGCTATTTTATCCTGCTAGATATACCAGAAAAATAAAACCTACCATTAACTCCTGTTGCTTTTCTGCTTGAAGACAAAGAAGAAAGGCCTGGCTGCCATTATGAATTACTTATCCACATTTTAATGTCTGGAGGTTGAGAATGGCAATGAGCAGTATCAGTGAAGTGGTATTGCGTGCCAGGATATGAACAGTCGCAGTAAAAATCACTCTTGAATGTGCTGCGCTATGATAGGAAGAGAGCACTGCCCTAGTTTGAGTCTGGCGTAATTATGTAATGCTTGAGTACCTGCAGCACTCGCGGGATGACAACTTCTGAATGTGGAGAGAGCAGACAGGAACTGCACACCACTTTTCAATCCTTTTACGTGGTTTGCAACTTAATCTCGTCTTTAGCTGGGAGGGTTTTACTGACATTGTGCATCCAGTACCTGACTAACATTCTGGCACTCCCTTGTTGCATCTTTTTCTCCTCACTTTATCTCCCTTCCCCCATTTCTCTCTCAAATGTTTTCTTGCTTCCTGTTGCTCTTTCTCACAATCCCAATTTTCTTCATCTACCTCATCTACCCCCCCATCCCTCTCTCTTTCTTCCCGTTTCCCTGTCTTTTTCAGCTTTCCTCCTCCATTCCTAAAGTCATGTACCAAATGGAGTGTGACAGTATGCAGCTGTGGGTTTTGTCCTCCTGACAGCATCTTAGAGAAAAGATCCACACACACACACACATATGTGCATACATATGGAGGGAGGGATCAACACTAACCTAAGTCTTTCGCCTGTCGCTTATATAATATTTTTAAGGTGGAGTTTTGTTGTGTGACTTGCATACATGATAAATGATGTAACGAGACACCCAACTCTTAACTTTGTTTCTGTCTCTTTTCCTCAGAAAGCAAAGCTCCATGCTGCCTTGCAGGAGAAAAATTGTTTGAACCTTGAATTGATCAACCACCACCTGAAGGCATTCAAGTATGACCAGGTGAAGCATTCAAACATGCACTGCACAAGCATGCATTGACATGATGATCGCTGATGTGATGATGATTTTTTTTCTGTATCAGTGATGCAGAAACAAGCAAACAAATAAACACACACAATGGCATAGTCATATGTTGGAACTTATTATCAATCTTCTCAGAACAGCACATCAGATTGATCTCCTTAAAAGTCTTGACCCACCATGCATTTTTTTAAAAATTTATATTTGGCTTCCAAGGAACCAGACTTTCTTTTGATATTTTTTAAAGTGGTCTTCAGCATTAGTTCTCCAGGGTTTCTGAAGGTCTTTCAAAGGTTTTCTTTGGACATTTCCTGCTTTTTTTTTTTTTTTACACATTTTAATTCCAGTCCTTCCTGACCATTTCCAGAGGAATGTTGTTTCTTTATTTGTTTGCTTGTTTAAGCCAAACTTATGAATCATTCACAGATTCAAAAAAACAAAAAGGCTCCAGCGTTGTGTCTACACATAACAGGCAACTGAGCAAAGAAACAAAATTAAATTTTGTCTTTTGTCTTTTTGTTACTAGCAGCCTGTTCCCATTTTTTTAGTTGAGTCTCCAAAAAAAAAAATGCCAAAGAAAAGACAGTTTCACAGAGATAAAATAGTATACTGCCCCCCCCCCTCCAAAAAAGCCGTTGACTAGCCTGTAAAGGTCTGTGCCTTCGTATGTGGAAATGTCTTCCCTGACCATCACTGACTCACCACCAAACTGGTCATTCTGAATGATGTTACAGGCAGCATAATGTTCTCCACAGCTTTTCCAGACCCCTCCATGTCTGTCACATGTGCTCAGAGTGAATGTGCTCAGGGTGAATACTCTTCTGATATTCTATGGCAAATGCCAGTCATACGCCATGGTGCCGGGCAGTGAGCAGAAGGCCCATTAGAGGACGCCGGGTGCCTCATGAAGTCTGTTTCTGACTATTTGGTCAGAGACATTCACACCAATGACCTCTTAGAGGTAATTTTGTAGCTCTGGCAGTGCTCATTGTGTTTCTCCTTGCATAAATGAGCCACCAGTCCTGCTGATGGGTTAAGGACCTTCTACGATCCTGTCCAACTCTCCTAGAGTAGCTGCCTGTCTCCTGAAATCTTCTCCATGCTCTTGAGACTGTGCTGGGAGACACAGCAAACCTTCTGGCATTGGCATGTATTGATGTGCCATCCTGGAGGAATTGGACTACCTGTGCAATCTCTGTAGGGTCCAGGTATGGCCTCATACTACCAGTAGTTATACTGACCCTAGCCAAATGCAAAACTAGTCAGAAAAGATGAGAAGGGAAAGATGTCAGTGGCCTCCACCTAAAACACCATTCCTGTTTTGGGGGTTGTTTCATTGTTGCCCCTCTAGTGCACCTGTTGTTAATTTGAGTAACATCAAAGCAGCTGAAACAGATCAACAACCCCCTCTGCTACTTAACTGACCAGACCAATATCCTAGAAGTTTAATTGACTTGATGCTCTACTCTGAATACAAAGTATTTAATTTTTTTTTGAGCAGTATATTTTTGCATCAGCAAGGTGATTCACAAAGATCTATTAGCCAAAAACCATCAGAAATGTTCTGAGTGGAAGCGTGGCTGTCAAAAAGCCATTCTTATGGAAGGGAAATGGGGAGAAAAGGCTGAGGTATGCCAAATTACACAAGAACTGGACTGAAAATCAGTGGCAACAGGTCTGTTGGAGTGATGAATCCAAATTTTTAATTTTTGGTTTCTAAGGAGGTCAAGAAAGAGGCACAGTGTCTACAGTCATCTGTAAAACACAGTGGAGGGTCTGTCATGGTTTGCTGCTGCATCAAAAAAAGATCAAAACATTATTGAAGCAGCATGGGATCATCTCAACAAAGAACAGAACAAAAGGCAGCCAACATCCGAAGAAAAGACTTGAATGTCATTCAGGAAGCCTGGAGAACTATTCCTGAAGACTGCTTAAAGAAATTAGAAGAAGCTGCCTAAGAGAGTTCAGTGGCTCAAGACTTTTGCACAATATTGCATTTTGGGTAATTTCTTCGTAGTTTTTACAAGGCTTCTTTCTCAAGTACGTGTACTGATGTGGTATGTTGTGTACACACAAACTATTACTACATTTCTGTTTCTTATTATTGTGTTTTTACTAGGGCAGGCCCCTTGGTTTCCTGACTTCACATACCAATATATAACACCCAGACAGACCCATAAAGAGAGACAGTGACCATTTGTAATGGTAGGCGATTAGCTGCTCTGGCGCTAATTGTGACTTTCACAGAGGAGACAGATCTGACATGTGTCCAGGGACTCTGCTCGGAGCTTTTGCTCCAAAGTGTCACAGAAAACGATGCCATCTGTTCACTGACAAGGTGGCCACAGAGATGAAAAGAAAGTGGGGCAAACGTGTGTGCAGTCGTGCCAGATATACTGTATAAATGAGTGTGATTGGCTTGTAAGGGCAATCAAGACAAAGGCACAGTAAAAATATAAATATTAAGTAAAGAATGTTTATCCTTGAATAAGAAACTGAACTTATGTCCTTGCCTGGTTTAATTAGTAGCACCGGTATGTACATAATTGATCTCTAAATAAAATGTTCCTTTTGTTAGATAAAATATAAATATTTATCACTGTTAAGCTGAACGTACTTTTTATGTTATCTATTGTGCTTTCAACTGCTACGTTAATTAATGAGATGATAGGTATGGTTGAGCTCAGTCCTTTGAGACCAACTTTAGAGGAACCAGTTTAGCTCAAGGCCTCTGACCGACGAAGAGACGAGAGGCAGAAACGCTCAAGTCAGCAGCGCTGTCTCATCAACACTAAATGGAAATGTGCTGATTAATTTCTCTTCAAACTGTGAACTCTCAATCAACCCTCCAGCCACCAAAAATGCAGCCTCTGTTCATAAATGTAAAAAGTAGGTCTGCTGCAAGAACAAACCTCATAAAAATTGCATGCTTGTTTTCCTCTTTATAAAACAGACTACATTTTGAGACTCTTCAAGTAAAGCAAAGATGATAAAGTGTTTTCTTTCTTCACTTTTTTGGGGTTTTCTTTTGCTCCTTTTGCTGCTGACCCCCACCCCCACCACAATTATTTTAATCCATTTTTTAACAATCCACTTAACCTTTGCTTGTTTCTCGTCTTTGCATTCCTTTTGTCTGTATTCAATTTATGATTCAAATTTTTGCAGGTGCAATCTGACTATGACCGGCTGAGACAGACCTTTGCTGTAGTGAGTCAGGAGAGAGACGTAGCCCAGGAGCAGAGGAGCCAACTCCAGGAAAAAGTGAATAACCTGGAACAGGTTTTAAAGGTGAGACAAACTTTTGCTTTTATAAACAAATATCAGTGTCCAAACATTTGACTGGTAGTGTATCTATACAACACCCTCTGCAAGTGAATTCCTTTGTTGATTGTTCTTTCATAGCATATATTTTATTGTCCAGTTTGACAATGGGAATTTTGACAAATCCTTCTCACAAGCTATCATTAAGAATTAAGAATGTTGGGCAAAAGAAAGCATGTGGTCACCTCAAGATGACTTAATATCAGATTTGAGTTCCTCAGTGCTGTATCACCATATATACACCAATGGACCAAGGATTTCATTCAGTTTGTCATTTCTCATATGTTTTATTGTCATACCTACATTTCCCACAGAGGATAAATTTAATTATTTGCAGTTATTACTTAGGCTATATGCATCTATTTGAGTCTAAATTTAGTTCAACAGACCACTAATATAATCTGTTTGTAAGGTCAGCCACACACATGTTGTACTTATGAGTGGACAAGATGTGAAGACTCAAGTCTAAACCTCCCATTCCTCCCTCATCTTTTCCATTATAGCTATCTTTCTTACTCCATTTCTCCAGCATTCCCATCTTTACCCTGTTAATCCATCATGTGTGCACTTCATTGGGTCTCATACCAGTCACCATAATTGATTTGTAGGCCCACATTTACTGTGAGTCTTTTGGAAATATTCCTATTTCCCATGCGTTTGTGTCCTCAGAAAACTTTAGAAAGAAACTGTGGCAATACATGAGGTGGGGTGTCACCGGTTTCATGGCTCTTTTCTTTATTGTGTTCTGGTCTGCCAATAGTAATCAGACACAGTCTCACTGAGCTGCGCGAGAGACTCTCATTACAAATCCTCGCCTCCCTGCATCTCCTATCGATTGTCTGTCTGTCAGGATATTTGAGAGCGAAATGTACCCACATGAGAAAAAATGACCAGCTCCCCGATACAGCAAAGAAAGCTTTGTCACTTTCTCATTGTGCATTGATTATAGAGACAAAGAAATTATTTAGAGAAAATTACACAGGATAATGTGGGTGGAGAAAGCAGAGATGTTGGAAACATATTATGAAAGAATACATAAAAATACCTTTTTTTTTTTTTTTTTTTGGTCACAGTCCTGTGTGAGATTTAAAACACCAGTCAGTATAGAAGGCAAGAACATAAATGGTCTGTTGCTCTTGTGTTTAAGGAGAACAACCAATTCAACTAGACACAGAGCTTTTTGTTAAAAAAAAGAAAGAAAAAAAGAGAGAAACAAACAAACAAAAAAAGCTGTATTTTGTATTGTTTTTTCTTATCTGTGGCCATGGCTCATGTTACACTGACAAAAAGACACAAGGCCAAGGTAGAGGTGGTAGAGGTGAAGATGCTGAGATTATTGTTGGCAGTGACCAGGAGGGACAGGATTAGAAATGAGTGCATCAGAGGGACAGCTCAGGTTGAGCAGTTTGGCGACAAAGCTAGAGAGACAAGGCTGAGATGGTTTGGACATGTGCAGAGGCAGGAGAGTGGATATACTGGGCAAAAGATGTTGAAGATGGAACTGCCAGGCAGGAGGAATGAGGAAGACCACATAGAATGTTAATGGATGTAGTAAAGAAGGACATGCAGAGGGTTGGTGTGACAGCAGCCAATGAGGTGGCTGCAGCTCAGGAGGTGGATCAGGTCATCTGCTAATAGGAAGGTTTGTGGTTCGATCCCTGACTGCTCCAGTCTGCATGCCAAAGTATCCTTGGGCAAGATACTGAACCCAGAGTTGCTTGCAGTGTGTTTGTCAGAGTGTGATTATGTGTGTGAATGTTAGATGTTAGGAATGATGTTAGAAAGCACTTAGATGTAGAAAAGTGCTTGTGTGAGTGACACATGCTGTATAAAGTGCTCTGAGTGCCACATGTAGAGTAGAAAAGTCCTATATGAAAACCAATTCATTTACCATGTAAAGTGAGCAAAAAAAAAAGAAGAAGAAATGAAGGCCAGGAATTATGTTTACTTTGTATTTTTCACCTTTGTTGTGAAATTTTGGGAGACTCAAAGTCTTTAAGAAAAACATATATCAGGGCAATCAGTGGAAGCCTCCTGAAGTAAATAATTTCAAATGTTTGTTCCTGAATATGATTAAAAGTAAACATTGAAGGTGACCTTAATTGATTTTATCCACTTTCCTGGCTTTCTATTTTAATAATCTGCAGTAATATCAGACCTTGGCTGATTCATGTAAAGCATGACTCTGTTTTAACCGCGGTAAATACAGGCTGTAGTTTTCTAGAGTCTTAATATTGTGCAGGATGGTTAGTGCTGTGGTGGAGAGTTGACTACTTGTTCTGTCCATCCTTCATCTATCTTTCAGCTGGATTTGGGAGTCACCAGAAAAAAAATATTACACCACTAAAATGATCTGTCGACAGATTTTTCACAGTTTGGCAGCCAGTGTCTTCCTTGTCATTCTGCAGGAACACAACCAGTTTCTTGATGTTGAAAAGTGAGAATGTTTTCTGAGACAGCCAAGACACTGGACACCCCACATCATGTCTGAAACTTCTCAAAAGCAAATATCAGGTCAAGCCTCAAGTCCTTGACAGTAGTTCTAAGTGACTTCACACGACATTATAAGCTTTATAGGGAGTCAGTTGCATTTTTTCAGATGACTGTGCTTTTAATGTCACGTTAAATAAAAATCTATTTTGAGTAACGTCTCAAATAAGTCAAACAGCACAGCAGTCGAATTCAAGTCAAGCATCTTTCTTTTGCAGTTTCAATCTGATGTGAGTCCAGTCTTCAAGGCCTCGAGTCCACATCATGCAGTGTAGGCCTTGGATAGCTCTGCAGTAGTCTAAGGGCTGGAGGAGCAAGCTTTTGTAAGGACAGGTATTTGAAATTGTAATCAGTGAAACAAAGCAGATAAAGTGAAGCATCTTAGATCTTTTTAAAATGACATCATACGGTGTTAAAATGCAGGTATGACCATCGGTTCTTGTCTGAGTGTGCAAGGGTTAAAAAAGTAGTTTCACTAAGGCTCCAGTGACAGCCTCTCAGCTACCCCGGTCCTCTGCAGCTTAGAGCTTCTCCGTGATTATGCAAAGCAGTGGCTGCCTGCTCAGGACACCTCGAAGCCACTCCAGGAGGTAAAGAAGATTTTCTTTTTTCAAGGGAGAAAGAACACAGGGAAAAAAATATGAATGTCAGAGCTTTCTAAGCTGTCTTTTCTTCTTAAGCTCACAGAGACATCCTATGGCCTTAATTCTGTTTCTGCAAGATGTGGCAGCTGGCCGTGACTTCATGCATAGATACTGTATAGTCATGACTTGGCTAATTTGGCAAAGGGTAGATTTGGATCAGCGTGAGCAACTATGTGTGACAGCTTTGTGTGAGTCAGTGCAGAGTATAGAGTATGCTACTCTATATGCTACCAGTGCTACACAACACTCTACTCTTCACTTACTTTGCCTCTTAAGTGAGATTGTATGTGAGGATGCAAAATCAGACCTTAGACAAGCAAGATGCAGTGTGCTAATTACTAAGCTCAGGGTGCTGGTAGGGAGATCTTAAAATTGTCATATAGAGGCAAGCTGTTTTCCTCTACTCCAGCCTTTTACATAAACTAGGTGGTAATTGGTATTAATATTCTTATCCTACTCTTGGCAACTGTTCAAATGAATAAATGAATTGCTTGGTTTAATCTTTGAGGATTAGGCGATGCTTCACTTCAATTTGTGGGATTTATTACACTGAACCTGATGCAACAAGACTCTGGCTATTCCTATATTTCAAACAGTGTTCATTTTTCTACAAAAAAAATGGGTGCAATATTGCTAACTCAGATGGACAGGGTTCAGATTCCTCAAGAGCTCTTGCTAGGGTGGTAGAGAGGCCCACTTGCTCAAAGGTATTGAAATGTGAGAATACTGTTTTAGTTTAGTCATCATGTGGAACAAAAATTACTGTTGGGTAGGTTTTTTTTTTATTGCGATAGTGTTAAAAATCAGTCCCCCTCCTCATCCCTCTGTTTCTCCCCAGCATATGCATGAGGCTGTAGAGCTGAAGCAACAGTTACAGACAGAGCATGAGCAAGCCTTGGTGGCCCTTCACACCAAGCAGAAGGAGATCAATCAATTGCAAAAGGTATGGCCATAATGTATAAAAGCCAAAATTTAAGTGTATACTTTTAATACTCCAGGCATATCCCTCCTTGGTTATTGATTTTTGTGTCGTGATTTCATGCCAGAGTTTGGACACTGATGTGTCAGTAAGCCACTTTATGCTGAATCACTGCCACAGAATCACTGCTACTGTATCAGAAAATACAAAGACCTCATAAAGCCTGTCCCCAAATCAGCAGATTTTATTACAAATGCAGAGCCAGCCTCAGTCCCTTTGATCGTGTGATAAAGAACAATGCTAAAAATGTTGCCTTTGTAGTTGTTGATAAATTTATACACCTTGCAACTTTCAGCATGAAAATCTGACCTGTTGTAGTTGTTGTATTCTTTCTTGATATTTTGTAGACCAGACTATACATGTGTACTTGTGTTCCTACTCACTACTTACTGCCTATATCATAAGCTTTCCAAAACGGCCAAATTAAAATTCTCTTATGCTGATGCCTCAAATAATATTAAATGTCTATTGGATTAGACCACGCAGTCTAAGATGATGAGTAGTGTCTCTTTTCTCAGAACTCTGTGAGATTTGTCTGTCTCATTTTGGCCCCATTTTTCCATTGATGTTTGTACAAAAGAGTCATTAACATTCAAAAAGATGTAGATTGTCCAAACGGAGCCAAATTAATTCGTACAGTTGCTCAAGAGTGCGTTTAATTTTACTTCCATTAACAGTCACTACTTGAACACTAACTTACCCTAAAATAAATCACTTACTGCTTATTGGAGCTGTACCATCAGAGGTAGGCATCTCTTCAAGTACCAGTGCTGTTTGATGAACCAGTGAGCCTCCGCCAGGGTATTGGGTTGACAGTATGTCAGCTATGTACTGTCTATTCTGCCTCATGGACTATGATCATAGTGTCAGCTGTCATTGTGTGTTTCTGTGTGTTCTCTGCAGGCTTGGGTTCAAACTGACCAAGAGCATGAGGAAGCAGTACACCTGTTAGAGGTACAGTAAGCTGAACAATCCCTGATGTTTACTGGAGTACTGTGTTTTATTAAACATTGTGGAGCTTTCTGTTTAAAGCAGATGAATCAAAACACATCCTCCAGATGGTTCATGTAGTATTAAATGTGGGAAGGTAAATAAGAAACATGGATGAGTCAGTGACAAGGCGCTCCTTTTTAGAACGTCTAAAAAATACTTATGAAAGTAAGAAGCTGGCTTATCTAGCAAGTTAGCTACTTTAAATCATCCTGTCTGGCTGTACTAAGGCACTCGTGCATCGCACTAAAAGCTAATAGAAATGCATCTTACAACACATCTTACAATGCCAATATTAAGCTGACTTTAGTGGGCACAATGTTTATTATATTTTTAGTTAAAAATACTAATATTTGCTAATTATCAAGTAACACTACGGCCAGAGCTGATCTGCAGAGATCCATTTTTCTTTCTGTTAATCCAACTGTATTGAAAGTACTTGCAGTTTACCTTTATAGTTCTCAGTGAATGGACTGAAAGGAGCTAAACAGCTAAAATAATTTTTGCCAAGTTAATTTCCAAATTCTAATTTTATGCAAATTTACTGCCAATTAAATCTCAGCATTGAAATAGAACAAGGCTAGTGTCCTTTGGATTTCCTTTCAAGAAAGCCGATCCTACATAACAATAGCATTCTGCAAAAGTTTGCTGATTTTTATTTAAGGATTTATAACAGGACATACTCGCTTAATGGCATCTGTTTCCAAGTTTCCAAATAATAACTACAGTAGATATTAGGAGTGTAATTTAATCAAAGCAGAAAGTTAGGTGTGCATAAAAGGAGAAGCCTTACTGTGAGAGTTGACGATGACACTGGCTCTCAGGTGACTCCTGCTATAAATTCTGCTGCCTCTTGTTTCATGCATAAAATCCAAAAAAATTTTGGGAGCCACAAGTGGCCGTATTTAGATGAGATAGTGGAGTATTAAATTAAAACTAATGCCAGCAACCTTGGTTAGCAAGTTTTTCACACCTGGATTTGGGGATCCTCTGCCATTCTTCCTTGCAGATCCTCTCCAATTCCATCAGGTTGGATGGTGAACGTTGGTGGACAGCCATTTTCAGGTCTCTCCAGAGATGCTCAATTGGGTTTAGGTCAGGGCTCTGGTATCACAGAGTTATTCTAGCTGTTTGCTTAGGGTCATTGTCTTGTTGGAAGGTGAACCATCGGCCCAGTCTGAGGTCCTGAGCACTCTGGAAGAGGTTTTCTTCCAGGATATCTCTGTACTTGGCCGCATTCATCTTTCCTTCAATTGCAACCAGTCGTCCTGTCCCTGCAGCTGAAAAACACCCCCATAGCATGCTGCTGCCACCACCATGTTTCACTGTTGGGATTGTATTGGGCAGGTGATGAGCAGTGCCGGGTTTTCTCCACACATACCGCTTAGAATTAACGCCAAAAAGTTCAATCTTTGTCTCATCAGACCAGAGAATCTTATTTCTCATAGTCTGGGAGTCCTTCGTGTGTTTTTTGGCAAACTCTATGCGGGCTTTCATATGTCTTGCACTGAGGAGAGGCTTCTGTCGGGCTACTCTGCCATAAAGCCCCGACTGGTGGAGGGCTGCAGTGATAGTTGACTTTGTGGAACTTTCTCCCATCTCCCTACTGCATCTCTGGAGCTCAGCCACAGTGATCTTTGGGTTCTTCTCTACTTCTCTCACCATGGCTCTTCTCCCACGATTGCTCAGTTTGGCTGGACGGCCAGGTCTAAGAAAGATTCTGGTCGTCCCAAACTTCTTCCATTTAAGGATTATGGAGGCCACTGTGCTCTTAGGAACCTTGAGTGCTGCAGAAATTCTTTTGTAACCTTGGCCAGATCTGTGCCTTCCCACAATTCTGTCTCTGAGCTCCTTGGGCAGTTCCTTCCACCTCATGATTCTCATTTGCTCTGACAGCACTGTGAGCTGTGAGCTCTTATATAGACAGGTGTGTGCCTTTCCTAATCAAGTCCAATCAGTTTAATTAAACACAGCTGGACTCCAATGAAGGAGTAGAACCATCTCAAGGAGGATCAGAAGAAATGGACAGCATGTGAGTTAAATATGAAGGTCACAGCAAAGGGTCTGAATACTTATGACCATGTGATATTTCAGTTTTTCTTTTTAAATAAATTTGCAAAAATTTCTACATTTCTGTTTTTTTCTGTCAGGATGGGGTGCTGAGTGTACATTAATGAGAAATAAAATGAACTTTTTTGATTTTAGCAAATGGCCGCAACGAAACAAAGGGGTCTGAATACTTTCCGTACACACTGTATTTTTGGGATCAGCCTCAAGTAGAAATTTGAGGAACTGCAGTTTTCTGGCTTGTTTTTCAGCCCTGGAGTTTGGTGCTGTACAGCAGAGACAGTTTTTTCCAGATATTTGAAAGGCCACACAAGTCAAAAACTGTACCTGTTGATGCTGCTACAAGAAAAGTCATGGGCTCATGAATGTTACACAAATTTTCATTGGAATCCATACAAAAAATTAGTCAGATACATTTGTCAAATTAATGTATTAGTTAAACTGCACGACTCACACCCACGCCATTTTCAGTAATCACTTCATCTCTGCTGAGGCTGAATAGAGAGATGCTGGAAATTATTTGAATTAAGTAAATTGCTTTTACCAATAGAAATGATGAAAACGTGACTTTTCCTGGACTAACTGGGACATTAAAACTGGCAAGACATAAAGAGAGATGTTAAAAACAGGCACAGTCTGCAAACGCCTACATAGCCCTTCAACAACATCTAATCAGGCTAATTGAAAGCAGCTGCGTGGGTGGACAAAAAGGGTTTTAATGTTGAGCCATATGAGGCAAGCTGCATAGGTTTATTCTTAATTTTAACTTATGACACATGGATATTGTTGAGCCTCTGGACCCTCTTTTAATGAAGTCCCAAAAGAAAGTGATTTTTTTTTTCTTCCAGTAAAGCACTTATCAGCAAAAGCTACAGTATTGTGTAGTTTTTTTTCAATACTCCACACCAGTTTGTGATTCATACACCAGAGTATTCAGACAATTGCTTATCCTTTGTGCTTGCAGTCATGTTTCTGCCTCCGATTTTCATCTCTTTTTAGGTTGTTGTGTAAAATACCACTCCAAACTATCTGTTTAGTAGTTGCGTTAATGCAGCGCCCGGGCTCACATTTTCTCTCTGATGAAAATCACTGACCTGCTGTTTCATCACGGTCTTCTAAGTTGCTTGTCACTGGCTCATCTACTTAAAAATTATTTTCTCATTTTACTTTAAATCCTTTTGCCATCACAATATATTGCAGACTCCTTTGTGCACGGTTCAAGTGAGGTCACGTTATTATCCATCTGGAGCACTCTAATGCGATTTTACTGAGGAAGCAGACCGAGTTTGGCTCAGGAAAACTGTTTGGTCAGAGAAATTGAACCTACTGTCAAGGAGTTCTCTTCCTAGAAATCCACTGAATCATTTAGTCTCTTTCACAGGCGTGTTTCTCTACAGTTATGGGCAAACATGGCCACAGGAGGGAAGGCATAGCTGTGCTGTATGTAGGTGTGAATAAAACAAATAAACAAATCCCTATTTATTTTCCTTTCTCAGTTGTTTTGTCCTTATAAGTCAGTTTCACAAACATATTTGTATTATTTTTGTGTCTCTAGTTGATACACATTTTTTTCACGTTTTTTTTTTTTTCTTTGCACTTTTTAATGTTTGGTTCTCTGTGCATTTTTTTCCTTTCTTTACTGTTTTCTGATTCCCCCCTTTTGTCTGAGCAGAACAATAAGGACAGAATGTTTCAGGTATTTATTTCCCTCCCTGATTAGTTCCGTCACCTTTCATTTCCTCTTTGAATTTTCCTTTAACTACCAAAAGTTATATTCTATATGACCAAAACTGACTGCAACTATTATTCACTGTTTACCCCACCACTAGGTTTTCCTCTGACAGGATGTGTATTATATAACATGCTGTGCTCAGGCTTTGTTATCAGAATTTAACCATATCAGCAGATGACTCTACACTTCCACATGCTTTGATTAGACTGCTAGAGATTCAAAATAACACACTGCTAAAGCTCTGAAAAGTCTCTTAAGGGCTCTCTTTCTATGGTCTTAGTGTTAAATGACCAAAAATAGCTAAAAATGCTATTCTTTAGAAGAGCGTTATCAATAATGTATATAAATTGTCATCCTTTACCTCCCAAGCTTTTTTTTTGTTGGTCTTCACAATACTTTCTACTCTTTTTCTTACTCCTGCCAAAGGTCAAGGTTCGTGACCTGGAGCAGAAATGCCAGTCACACAGTGAACACTTCCACCAGCTGTCCAAAGAGCTGCTGAATTTCCGCCTGCAGTCAGAACCTGTGAATATCCTTAAAATTAATACCACCCAGATTCCAGATTCCCAGATCTCATCCTCACCAGAGAAGAAACTCTTGCAGGCCATTGTTGGATTTGAAACTCAACAAGAGACAGGTGGGTGTCATCTCACAGCCAAAGTTTAGATGACAGCATATTCAATTCAGTTTTATTTACACAACAACAGTAGCCTAAAGGCCCTTTATATTGTAAGGTAAAGACACTACAATAATAAGAGAAAACCCCAACAATCAGATGACCCCCTAGTACTTGGTGACAGTGGGAAGGAAAAATTCCCTTTTAACAGGAATAAACCTCCGGCAGAACCAGGCTCAGGAAGGGGCAATCATCTGCCGCGACTGGTTTGTAGTGAGGGGAAGGAAACACACAGATATTGCTGGTAAAAGGGGGCATGTTGCTTACACACCTTGGTGCAGTGGTAACTGATACACAAATCTGTGACTTCATCCAGATTGACTCATTTCATGACAGTGATAGAAAGAGGAAGAGGATTAGGGCCACTGAAAATAATATTTTTGGGTCATAACTTTTTTCTCAGAATTCTTTACTTTAATGTAAGAACACAAATTTTAATCTGATTTTATTTATTTATTTATTTTGCAGAACTATGGAAAAAAAAATCAGAAGTCCAAGATTAAAGTCAGAATTCTTAGCAAAATATTTATAAATTTTTATTTTTTCTGAAGAAAGTCAATCTCAAGTTTTCTCAGAGTATTACTTTCTTCTATTTTAGTTGAATGATTTTACGTATTTACTTGATTGTGAGTGTGGTTTTGTGTGTGCTAATGTAAATGTGTAATATAAAGTAACTGTTACTAAGACTAGTAGAGTTAAATAGTTATGTACCAGTGGGGTCTAACCATTCTAAAAAATGTATGCTCTCCAGATAAAAGCATCTACAAAATAACTTGCGATCAAAAGGCTTACTGATCAGATAAAATGAGAAACAGAGTGATCTAATCCCCAGACAGCTCACATTACAACTGGATCCACTCACTTCTGACCAGAGGTGGATACCATTAATGGTAATAGAGCTTATTCATGATCAATATCTGCCCTTGATCACAGGCCTGATGTATGCCATGAATGTAATTTAACATATTAGTATTCTAACAACACGTAGTGCAATCTGCAGAGGTAGCAAATAGAGCCATATCAGTGATGTAGATTTATACAGTCTGGCACAAACCAAAGGTCTTTGAAGTGCTGAAAATCCTGTTTTATCTGTCTCTTCACTTCAGGCAGAATTCACTTGTGCTTTTGTGCTAATGCATAATATTACATACAGACCACAAGAACGCAGTGATGCAGTTGATCTGTGTTGTTTACTTATTTTTAATTTCCTCAGGGAATTCTGTTTTGTATTTCCTGCATTTTTTAAAGTCTGTTTTGCAGATAGGAATGGCTGATAGGGGTGGAATAGCCTTCCAAATGAAGGATGTTAGCTGTACTCTCGCTTCAATAGGAGATCAATGGCTTTGCTTGAAAGAGCACCAAATGGGTGTGGAAGGAAAGGTAGTTACTCTTTATTTGCTATGGAAATCAATGTCTCCCAGGTGATGAGAGTGCGGCAGACACGCCGCTGCTGATCTCCCAGTTTTTGCCCTGCACACCGCAGACTGGAGACAGAGAACCACCAGAACTGCTGTCTGTCAAATCCAGCACTGTGACAGACGGACCACCCCATCCACCCCCGACAGTTTACCTCATCAGAGGTGGGTCTGTGGGTCTGATGCCACATCCAAAAATATCCCATTCATGATTAATGCATGTCTAACCTATTATGCTAATTGTTTTAAATAATCAACATAATTAACATAGGTTGACTCACATATTAATACCTTGAAAATTAATAGTTCAAGAGTTGCTACAAACTGCTACTTCTTAAAAATAATATAGCAAGGTCACTTATCACTGCCAGTCACACTTGCCTTTAATATAATCCTCTCATTTATGTATAGATGGAGGATGAGGCCAGCCCATCACCCAGGTCCAAATCTCGCTACACAGGCCAGGTCCGCCTTTGCACTGCCCGTTACAGGTGCATAAGACAAGTTCAAAGAGTTGATTTTACTGCACATCTTATCTTTAAGTTTGTGAACATTTTCCTTCAAAAATTAATGAAAAGTCTTTGCTTCTTTAAGTTACAACCCTTACGATGGACCAAATGAGCATCCTGAAGCAGAACTCCCCCTTGTGGCTGGGAAGTATCTGTATGTGTATGGAAACATGGACGATGACGGCTTCTATGAAGGTGAGCAGTACACAACGGTTGTGTTTGAAGTTGATTTTCAGGTGTAATACAGTATTGGCATTAAGCGGCAAGTCAAATTCTGGCACGGTCCTGAATCATAAAAATCTAAAAATGAAACAAAAATTTCTGTAGAGGAGGATGTGTTTTCTTCTACTCAGTAGTCTGTAGGTTTTCCTACAAAGTGCTTGCCTGCTGTAGCTGATGCAGCTTGACGGTGAAAACAAGTGTATGCACCATTACGTATTGTCTGAAAATGAAGTAGTGTATGTAGTAGTCGTAGTGCGTTTATTCCTCACTGGAGTTGCTCTGTTTATTTAATTCCTGCATCATCATGTTTATGTCTGTAGTGCTTTGAATATACACTATGCAGTGTATTGTACATACAACACACTGTGTGGCATGTGGTATAGGTAAAGTTGTTATATGTGTGCAGTGACGCAAGGTGTGTCTGATGCATTTTGTACCCTTGCTGCCTCTTTACATGTTGTGTTAAGTATATGTGCCAGACGTGACAATACAGCAAAATCTAAACGCAATGCTGATGCAGTCATTTATGTAAACAGTGCTGCAATGATGACAGCTTTTGTCACCCTGATATAGAATATGCCCATCATACGCTTGTTGGCTATATTCATCCTGTGAATGTCGCTTTGTCAGTGCATGGTGTCACCAAGAAAAGTTTCTGTGTACTTTTTTTATAACTGGTGGCTGGAGTGACTCTCTGTCTAATCTCTTTAGAATTATGAAGGCTTCTCCATCAGAGGCAATCCTAATCCCCCTTGCTAGCAATCCTGCAGCCAGCACAGCCCGTCATAGACACAGTAGGACTCAGCTGGCGTGATTCATTAGCTGCGTGCGGTCAGATTGCATGGTACTGTTGAGGGTCCCTGTATTTACCACACAGGAGGGAGACTTGGACTACATACCAAGCTGTTGTCAAGATGGGACCTTGGTCTCTTTTAGTTTGATGACTAATCCAGCATGGCTCAGCTTAATCATCAGCACACACAAACAACACACACACTCACTCACTCAGATACACATGTACAGACACACCAAGATGGTCTTAAGGTCCCCCAGGCCTCTGTGGAAAAAGGGATTGGAGGAAAAGATGATAGGGAGCTTTGTTGAAGACAAACTTATTGCCTTTGGGGAAAAACCACTGCAAATCTAAGCACTTTTTTTTCTGCATTGACCGCAGCATCTACATGCTCTGGGGGGTTCCTGGAAATGTTCAAACGCTGAAGTTCTTAGAAATGTTGAAAGGAGTGTTTTCTAAGTTGTGTGTTGGAGTATGAAAGATAGCATCAGAGAACCTGTGGTGAATCTTACATCTTAGGGAATAGAACATGCTGTATGTTTACATATCTTCCACCTCTCACTCAGTGACTCATTCCCACCTTGCAAGGAAAAAAGCTCTCGCTGGTTGTTATGTGTATTCAAATTATTGCTTTCCTTTTGTCTTTGTGTTGTAAGCAGCCTTTAGAGAAGCCTAATTTTAACATTTGCAGGAGGCATCAAAGAGGGAAGTTGTGCTTTCCTAAAGAGACATTTATTAAATAGTAGCAGGACTTACTTGTAGCTATCTTTATGCTTTTAAATTATCAATATAAACATGAAAAATGAAGACCATATTTGAGTTATTTTTTACCTTTGTGTCTGTACTTGTTTATGCATGATAGGGGAGCTGCTGGATGGCCAAAGAGGACTTGTTCCTTCCAACTTTGTGGAGTTTGTCCAGGACAAGGAAAAACTAGCCATTCAGGGTGGAGAGGGAGGGGAAGACCTGGGCTCACTTGAGCATACATCCCTAGCCTTGATGGCTGTGGATGGGGGTGCCTCCCAGGATGGTCTCTTAAGCTCAGCAAATGCCTTGGTTCCATGTAGCAATGGGACAGGTGGGCCATTGGATCCTGAGGACCTGGCTGAAGATGTTGTGCCTTACCCCAGAAAGATCACCTTGATCAAGCAGCTGGCACGGAGCGTCATCGTGGCTTGGGAGCCTCCACTAGTGCCTTTGGGCTGGGGTAACATCTCTAGCTACAATGTGTTAGTAGATGGGGAGCTTCGTGCCAATATACCATATGGTGGTCGGACCAAGTGTTTGCTGGAGAAGCTGGACCTGGATGGCTGCGTTCATCGTGTTTCAGTGCAAAGCGTCACCGACCGGGGCTTATCAGATGAGCTGCGCTGCACCTTGCTGGTGGGAGCCAATGTGGTGGTTGCGCCATGTGGTCTGCGCGTGGATGACATTCAGCGTGACACTGCCGAGCTCTCTTGGTTGCCTAGCAACAGTAACTATGCTCACACTGTGTTCTTAGATGGGGTAGAGCACGCAGTGGTAAAACCGGGAAGATATAGACTACGCTTCCACAACCTGAAGCCCCTGACAGTTTACAAAGTGACGGTGGTGGCGCAGCCCCACCAGGTGCCCTGGCAACTGCCGCTGGAGCAGAGAGAGAGGAAGGAAGCTGGCGTGGAGTTCTGCACTCAGGCAGCAGGTCAGAAAGGTTAATTATTATCCACAGAGATACAATATCAATAATGCACAGCTTAACAGCTGAAGATTACTTTTACATGTTTCTAACAATCTTGTGGTTGACATGTAGAACAGAACAGATAGCATTTATATAATGCTACTCTTATGTTTCAATTAATTCTGTTGTCAACGCTCATATAAAACATCATGTAATATTAATTCTGATGTTATTGTACTGTGCTCTAGAATAGTACAGCGTCACATTTCTTTACCATGTCGTTGTTGTGTATTGTATTTTGTCTAGGTCCAACACCATTTTGCAGAACAGGTCAGAACAAAGCTTCAGTGCTGGGCTGGGTTTCCCATATGTTTCAGCACTCAATCTTTTTCTATTGGAAGCCAATGGGCAGAGATGCCATTAGTGCTTTGACACATTTTGTAGAGAGGGTCATATCATGAAACTGAGAATGACTGTGTCATATTGTTCAGTATAAGCAGTTTTATAGAAATGTGGGCAAAATGGCATCTTGGTATGGTTCTGAGATTGAAAACCATTTACAAACAAGTTCTTTCGAAATGCACAACAATTTATTCTTTGAAATGAAATTTGTATGCAATTTTGCCCAAGTTTGCTGCACAGAGCACATCACTAATTAGCGAATTGCCAAGCATCACAAGATATGATCAATAATTACTATGATGAGTCATTTCCTCAGCCTATAGCCTAGCCTGGCATAACTAGTTCTATATAAAGCAGTGCCCCTCCACTGCTCACTGAAATTACCATTTTCTATCAGTGTGCATTTGCTTCTGCTCGAATGCAGTTGTGCATGTTTTATCCAGTTTTCAAAATGATCAGAAAACAAATATTGAGCTGTAATCAGTCTCCCTGCATGTGGCGACAACAGTGTGTATCTTTGGGTGACCCTGGAGCTCACATTGTTTTATGTTAAAATACTAGATATGAGGAATAGAGACCTAAAATACAGTTGTGAAAATATTGAGCGAAACTGCTACTACTGTATCATTTCATATTTCAGTTTGACTGAAGAGTATGTTAGGTTAGGAAATACTAGTGTTGTGCACAAATAACTCACCATACACTTAAATGACAAAACACAACATGCAGTGTCTTGTGAATGTTTCCCACCAGCAATGTCAAGCTATCAAGTAGTCCGCATGAACTGTGTATCTCTACAAAATATAAATAAGCTGTTATGCAATCATAAATGTAGATATGCAAGGCAAATTATAAATTTCCCCCACCCCACCCTATCTCCTCATTTCCTCTTTTGTGTCTGGGCACTTTTGTGCATGGTGGTGTGTGTATGTATTTGTGCATTTGATGAATGCTTCACATCATTCCTCCTCCTGTTTGTATCCTACTTGTATTAAATTGGTAAATTGTAAGAGATTATTTTTCTTACACTGGATTGGTTACCTCCCAGGGCCTCCGCTGCCTCCCCAGGATGTTCAGGTGCTCTGTGGGCAGGCTCCAGGGGTTCTGCAGGTCCGCTGGAAGCCCCCCATCCTCTCTCCCACAGGCACATCCAATGGGGCAAATGTCATTGGTTACGCAGTCTGCACTAAAGGACAGAGGGTGAGTTAGCATATCTTGGTTTCACCTGCCAAGACTAGATTTTTATACTATCTCATTCTTTTAAAAGAAGGCATAATTAGTGATCACACAGCACTCATCTTGCTTTATAGGCATTGCTCATGATGTATTATGCTCTGTTAAAAGGAACTACAGTAGTTTGTGGACAAACCCTAAGCATATGGGATATATATTTTAAACATCTACATGCTCTAAGAGAATACAGTACAGTATTTACAACAGTGTGTAAAATGTTTAATCATGCTTAATCCAGGAAAAAACATGAGAATATACACCACAGATGGGACATTAACAACCTCTGTCTTTGAGTGTGGCATTATGTCATCATTGCCACCAGTCCGCCCAGCACTGCCACCTACTTGTGATTAGCATTCGTGCAGGTCTCTCAGTCTGAGTGCTGTGAATGTCTTGAAAAGGTCTCTCACTCCCTCTGGTGACTGCCAAAGTAAATCAACACAGAACACTTGAAAGGGTAAATCAACATTCAACCACCATGGGTAGAAACCTGCTTCTGAGCTGCCCCTCTGGGTGGAAATCTTAAGAGCATTTTTTTTCCCCGCATAATGAATCAAATTAAAGCAGGTATATTGGCATTTTAGCTAGGAAATGCCTTAAGTTAAATCATTTACACGACACTATAGGAAAGTGCATGGGGCCTGTCAGATTTTTACAGCTGGATTCATCCATGTTTTTGTACTTCCGATGAATTGACTCATAATATTTCAGCTGTTATTAAAATGAAACTGCAGCCTCTGTTTATGTTAACTTTTTTTTTAAAATCTAGATAGCTGAGGTGTTATTCCCTATGGCAGACTACGTTACGGTTGAACTGACAAGGATTCAATGCCTCGAGGCCAGGGAAGTCATCGTTAGGACACTGTCCGTCCAGGGAGAATCCCAGGACTCCCAAGTTGCTGTCATTCCAAACAACCTGCTTGTGCCTCTACCTCCGCTTCCTCTACCACCGCCAGTGCATCCTCATGCAGGCCCTCCTCCACAGCCCCATGCCCAATCTCTCCTCCAATCTCCTCACCTTCCTCATCCTACACCCCAACTTCCTGCTCCTCCCCATGGACAACAACTGCCACCCCATCCTCCACATGTTCAACCCCACCCCAGACTTCCCCATCAAGGTGGACTCCCGCAACCCCAGCTTCGTCTCCCACATCCCCACCCGCAGCCCCTACATCTCCAGCCTCGCCCACCCCACCAGGGTCCCAGGCCCCAGCACCAACTGCCTCCGCTGCCCCACCCCCACCCCCACCCTATACCTCTGAGACCAGTAAGTGCCAGAGACCTGGATGCCAAAGAGCACACGGCCCATCACGGGGGAGCTGTTTTACCTGGCCAGCCTGGCTGGGCCCCTACACGCTCTCCTTCTGCCCAGCCTCCCGTGCCCATGCAAGGCCATACCCTTGAGGCCCCGCCCCCCGCCAATCCACGGTCTCCCTCACCCCAGAGAATTCTTCCTCAACCCAGAGGCACACTTATCCCAGACACTGTGGCCAAAGCCATCGCTCGAGAAGCAGCTCAGAGGGTGGCAGCAGAAAGCGGCAAGGTCTGATGACAACATTATAGATGCTTAATGTTAATTATTTTACACATTTGACTTAACTGTCAATAAACTGTTACTCCAATGTGAATTTAGAATATTTGAAGAATAGAAATGAATAGAAGTATATTTAATATATTTAGTATGCTAAAAAATAAATACACTGTTAACACTGTTTTTGTTACTTTCCTATTTATACATACGTGTTTTCAGGGAGACAGAAGGCAAGGGAGATATGGAGAACAGGGTCATTCATTTCACCAGCATCACTCTGATGAGGAAGAGGATGATGAGGAAGGGCTTGCACGTAGTCGTAGGAGAGGACCCTCAGTTGATGAGTTTCTCAGAGGCTCTGAGCTGGGGAGGCCGGTAAGACCCATGTGATAAGTGACAGATCTTCTTAACTTCAGCACCAGCGTGTGTTTCAGTGGAAAACCTCCTCACATGCGTACGCCTGGACATGAGTGTGCATGTATGTCTGAGTGGTTGCATGCATACACACTCCTTAACCCGTGTCTTTACATGTGTTCATGTGGGCGTGCTGGCCTTATCCATGTGTGTTTGGTGTGTGCATGTATATATGTTTGTATGTGGACTTAATCGTGTCTGTTCGTTTGTGTGTGTAACTACCAAAAGCCTCACTATAGTCACAATGAAGATTATCACAGCGAAAGCAGCCGGGGCTCTGACCTGTCTGACATCATGGAAGAGGATGAGGAGGAACTGTACTCTGAGATGCAGCTGGAAGAGGGACGTCGACGCAACTCGCACAACACACCCAAGGTGCAGTTCTTTGCACTTATCCAAGCAAATTATTATTCAGTGAACTGCACAGGCACAGATACTTCAGCTGAGACTGCTGCCTTGCTTTTAATATGTGTTAGTGTGTGTGCTGAGTTTAATTCAAATTTATATACTGTAGAAAGAATAAAGCCCATGGATAGAGGGGCAGATGCAGTGGGTTTGACCATCTCAGTACCGTAGAAATGAAAGCTCCTGGGTTTGAATCTTTCGGCACCATGGAGACAGGCATAACATTATGACCACCTGCCTAATGTTCTGTTGGTCCCACTTTTGCTGCCAAAGAGCCCTGACCCATTGAGGTATGAACTTCAATAGACCCCTGAAGGTGTGCTGTGGTATCTGGCACCAAAATGTAAGCAACAGATCCTTTAAATCCTGTAAGTTGCGAGGTGGGGGCTCCATGGATTGGACTTGTTTTTCCAGCACATCGATTGGACTGAAATCTGGGAGATTTTGGAGGTCAAGCCAACACCTTAAACTCGTGCTCCTCTAACCATTGCTGAACCATTTTTGCTTTGTGGCAGGGCGCATTATCCTGCTGAAAGATCCTGCTGCCGTTTCCGTGAAAGAGGGTACATGGGTTGCAACAATGCTTAGGTAGGTGGTATGTGCCAAAGTAACATCCACATGGATGGCAGGACCAAAGGTTTATCAGCAGAACATTGCCCAAAGTACCGCACTGCCTCCGCCAGCTTGCTTTCTTCACATAGTGTATCCTGGTGCCAGGTGTTCCCCAGGTAAGCGACGCAAACTCACCTGGCCATCCAGGTGATAGAAAGAAAACGTAATTCATCAGACAAGGCCACCTTCTTCCATTGCTCTGTGGTCCAGTTCTGCTCGTGCCCATTGTTGGCGCTTTCAGCAGGTGACAGGGGTCAGCATGGGCACCCTGACTGGTCTGCAGCCATGCAGCCCCGTATGTCCATGACCCTGTTGCTGGTTTACCACTCTTCCTTTCTTGGACCACTTTTGATAGATACAGACCACTGCAGACTGGGAACACCCCACAAGAGCTGCAGTTTTGGAGATGCTCTGACCCAGCTGTCTAGCTATTGCAATTTGGCCCCCGTCAAACTCGTTCAAATCCTTATGCTTGCCCATTTTTCCTGCTTCTAACACATTAACCTTTAGGACAAAATGTTCACTTGCTCCCTAATATATCCCACCCACTAACAGGTGCCTTGATAATAATCAGTGTTCTTCACGTCACCTGTTAGTGGTCATAATGTTATGCCCAATTAGTGTATAGAGAGAGAGAGAGAGATGCAGACTGGGTTTTAAGATGCTTTCAGACAGCATGTGATTGGCAGATGCCAGTGTTTCACTGTTTTCAGTGCTGCTTTCATGAACATGTGACTTTATGCCTCTACAATTTCTAGTGATTCCACTTTTTTTTAATCGTGTCATTGCAGGAACTACAGAAGCTTATTTTACTTCAGTGAACAAACATGTCAGTGTAGAAAAATGCAATCTTCAAAGTCTGGACCAACGGCTCCATTTGCTGCTGCCAGAAAGCTCCTTTAATTTATCAGAAACACAGATAGAAATAGAGAAAGAGATAGTGTTTTTCTCTGTTGGAGTGCCATGCAGTGAAACAGCGATAGACTGGATTTGATTAAAACAAAGACAGAACACAGAACTTGGAGAGAGCTAAAGAGTGAGACTGGGTTGCAAAGATTAATGTGACAAAGGGAGCCATAATGCTGAGGGGTGTAACCTAGGCTGCACTGACAAGTATCTTTGCTTTTTTTTAGTGAATTATTTTTACAAAGTTTAATGAGTAGAATGATACTAGTTGCTTCTTAATTTTGGAATGGTAATATTTCCCATGGGCTTGTGCGTGTCTGAATGTGAGTCTACTTGTGCGCGTCTCTGTTTCAGTGCCTGCCTGTAAGGTCTGCATGATTTTGTTTACATACAGTTTGTATGAGTATGTTTGACGTGCACTTTTTCATGCACTGTTTACCAGTATGTCCATGATTCTGTGAGCAACTCATGAATGCTTTATGTCTGGGAATGCTTTCTATGTTTGTGTGTATTTCAGACAACCACCCCTGTTGGAGGCCGCCATGATCGGGATAGTGGGAGAAGAGTACATCATGGAGGTTCCCAGCCTCAGAGACGACCTCTAATGGTCCCCTCGATTGGTTAGTATGGGCAGATAGATTTGTTTTTAGATTTTCTGTGCCTATAGTGCAGTTATATTTGTTACTTTTTTAAAGCCTTCATGAGCTTCTTTGTGTCTTCAGATCACCTTTGTGTCTGCGAACCATGCTCATACCCTTCAGTACCTTGACTTTGATCTTCCAGAGATTATTATTATTATTATTAAACTGCTGCACACTGTTGCAGGACTCAGTGATATGTTAATCTACTCTGACAGTGAAGGATAGAAATGCAACAGTAAATTTCCATTATTTGTTCAGTGCATATTTATTAGTACCTGTTTTAGGAGGCAACACAAATCTTCATTTAAAATTTTGGGGGGAGAAAGTAGAGTTTTCTTATTTGTAACCTCATCACCTTCTAACTGGTATTTTCTGTAGAGGTAACCTCTGAGAATAACAGTGAGGGAAACCTCTCTCCCATCACCGAGGATGTTTACTATGGCAGAGTAGCGCGACACAGGACGTGGTCATCCCGCAGGCACATGGGCGGCACGAGGTCTCCCCATGGTATGTGCCTGCAGTCCTGTTTTTACCACCACAGCATGGCAACAAAAGTGCCACCAGCACCTGGCAAACGGCAACAAATAGCTGTGGAAACTTGCAAATGCAAATATTATTTTGTCTTAAAAAAAATAATAGTTATTATTATGCTTACAGTTGAACAGCATGACTGCACTGCACTGAAATGGTGGACCCACTGGCAAGCAGTACTTTGGGCCCAGGATCAACATTTCCACAGTTGCAGATGATAAATGATTGACTGACTGTTCAGGGAATGTCTCACAACACTGCACTGAGCTCCAGACGCCTGCTAAAACCCTTCCCTTTGTGATACAGCCACACCTACTACACCAATCATGCATGAAACTCTTAAGAGATAACAGTGGTAGGCACTAAAGAATGACCACATTGCCATTGCTTCTTGTTTCTTTAGATGTTTGAGTTTGCATTATTGAGCTTTTTTAAAAAATATATATTTTCAAGCAACAAGCACTGGCCACATAGTGTCACACTTTGCTGGGTGGTGCATTTTCCCAGTGTTACAATGGCGAATCAAAATACATGACAGGTCTTCACAACAACACTGCAGCCCCAGCTTGAGACCTCTTCTGGCTTTGAGGGTTGGCGCAGTGTGGTTGTTTTAGATTGTTGTTTGTGTGTTTCTGTCTCTAGTAGGTGGACGTTTTAGGGTTTAGCATGCATGTCAGGGTCTTGTCTGTTGCTGATGTGTCTTGCCCATAACTCACAATTTGTCTGTATATTGCACCGTGCTTCGCCTTACTCTCATTTGTCTCTTAGAGAATACTTGATAACCGTTCATGGTAAGGACACACAAATTATTATGAATACATACATGATTTTGTGTATGAAAAAGCATTAATTAATTGATGTAAAGCATTGTGAACTATTAGTGTATCAGTAATGATATGGCAGCCCCCCCCCCAGGATTTATCAGTGATGTCACAGAGAAGTTATGCTTATTATTCCTGGGAACAGCAGATTTGACTGTTACATAGAAATGAATGTGATTAACAATTCATGATTCATGATGACTTTAGTAACTTAGTTGTTGCATTATTAATATATTGTTCTTACACTTAATTTGTGCACGACACCATGTATGAATTCAAACATAAAAAAACGTAATATTAAAAAAAAATATTAAAATATACGTACTGTAGCATGTATGTATGTGTGTATTTGTGGATGCATGTGTGGGCACTGCAGAAAATAGTTCACTGGGTCACAGATTTCTTCCTGCATGGTGAGAGGCACAATTATGGCTCGATGAGAAAAGTGAAATCTGTCATGCAAATACTGGATGATCAAATCAGTAAGACTTATTAAGATCCTCTCATTGATTTCCTGTGACTGAAGCACGGCATCGCGAATTTGCTTATCACAGAAGTGGTGTTCACTGTATGCAGCAATAAGTTTTGCTAATGATTTTTAAATTTTGTTGAAGTGACTTACAATCACTGGCTTCCCTTCAGAAGCTTACATCCTAGTAGTAGAAAAACGCATTTAAATTTACTTTGCATTATAAAATGTGGGAATGCTAATGTCTTCTACTCAGTACTTGGGCCACACTTCTGTTAGTTTATTGGCTTGTGAGGTTGGATGATGGGATTTTATTTTTTTGTCTTTTATGTGCTGAAGATGGCTACAGGGATCGCGATCGCCGCTCTCCCACGTACTATGATGAGTCAGAGCCTGAGGAACTCTTTAGGATCTTTGTGGCCCTCTTTGACTACGATCCTCTGTCCATGTCCCCCAACCCAGATGCAGCTGATGAAGAGCTGCCCTTCAAAGAGGGGCAGATCATTAGGGTGGGAGTTTTTATTTTTATTTTTAAGTGTTTAAGATGAATCCAAACTATTAAAATAAACACAAATGTCACTGAAATGACTTTTGTGGTCCTTGCCATAAAGAAAGTAGACTTTTAAACACTGCCCTGACACTCTCTTACCTATCAGGTGTATGGTGATAAAGATACAGATGGGTTTTACAGAGGTGAAGTGAAGGGCAGGATGGGGCTGATCCCCTGTAACATGGTGTCAGAGATACGAGCAGATGATGAAGAAACGATGGACCAGCTCATCAAACAGGGCTTTCTGCCGCTCAGCACCCCTGTGGATAGAATAGGTACCACACAAGCATGCTTATGCTCACAAACAAAGATATATGTGTTTGACACAGTTAAAAACGTTTAAATACTGTGAAAGAAAACATGTAACAAAATGCTTCCTGTTAAAATGTTGTTTATAATTACCTTCAGAGCAGAACAGAAGAGGCCTGCGTCGAGATCAGGCCTCCAGGAGGATGGTGGCTCTGTATGACTACGACCCCAGAGAGAGCTCTCCTAATGTTGATGTTGAGGTATCACTTACTGGATGAACTGCTCAACGCACAAATGTTTTCACTTTGTGCAATGCGCAAATATCTTTCACAACATATCTGTCATCAACTACTACAACCCACCTTAAACTTCTATCTTTTTACAAACACTTTTATGTGCTTTTAAAATTAGTCACAGATTAGAGTAATCTCACTAAAACTCAAAAACACACACACAAAAAATATCATCCAAAAATAGCAAATTTGTGTAGTATGTAGTATATAAGCAGACTGAATTTACAGCTTAATTCAGTCTGTTTGTCTAGACTGAACTAAGGTGTGAAATTTTTACTTTGACTGCATTATTTGTGTATCTCTGTCTGTATCTCTGTATCTTAATAGGCTGAACTCACATTTTGCGCTGGTGATATCATTGCCGTGTTTGGAGATATTGATGAAGATGGTTTCTATTATGTGAGTTCTGCTTGTCCATGTTTTTGCTGTTAGCTATTAACTTTTGATATCTTGCAAACAAGATATCAGAAGTTAATCCTTTAACAGTTCTGGGATTTTTTTTAATCATCAGGCAAAGTCAGCTTTGTTGTTTCCTCCATTAACTGTTGTTATTGTAAGCTTAAGATAATTGGCTACAGTTTTATGTCTACTGTACAGACATGAAGATGGTATTGATCTTTTTTATCAAACCAGTTTCTAAAAAGTGAAACTACTCCTTTAAAGCTTTGTCTCTTCAGATATCAGTCGACTGGTGGTAACAGCAATTGTTTTGATTAACAATTAACAACATCCAATATCCTATTTGATTAACAATATTAGCAGTAGCCAACTCATGTTTTGCCTTTTAGAAGGTTTTAATGTGAAGCTGTAGTAGAAAGAAGTGCTCAGCAACTTCAAACACTGTTTTATTTTAGGAAATGTGGCCACTGGCACGTAGTTTGTTGTAGATACTAAAAGAAACACCAAAATAAAAGTCACTGGACACTTTATTAGGTACACCTTCTAGTACCAAGTTTGGCCCCCTTTTGCTTTCAGAACGGCCTTAATTCTTTCTGGCACAGATTCATCAAGGTGCTGGAAACGTTCCTCAGAGATTTTGGTCCATATTGACATGATGAGAAAAGCATCACACAGGTGATTCAGATTTGCTGGCTGCACATCCATGATGTGGATCTCCTGTTCTTCCAAATCCTAAAGGTGCTCTGTTTAATTGAGATCTGGTGACTGTGGAGGCTGTTTGAGTACAGCGAACTTAATAATGTTGAAGAAACCAGTTTGAGATGATTTGAACTTTGTGACATGGACGCAGCCATCAGAAGATGGGAACACTGTGGTATGGAAATGGGATGGACATGGTCAGAAACAGTGTTTAAGTAGATGTTTAGATGGTCAGTTGGTAGTAAGGGACCCAAAGTGAGCCAAGAAAAATTCCCCTGCCCGTTAAACCACAAGCAGCTTGAATTGTTGATGCAAGGCAGGTGGATCCATGCTTTCATGTTATTTATGCTTATTCTAACCTTACCATCAGTGCATCATTGCAGATCAGGCAATATTTTTTTAATTTTATCTTGTCCAATTTTGGTGTAGCCTCAGTGTCCCGCAGTGTGGTCTTCTGCTGCTGTAGCCTATCTGCTTAAAGGTTTGACGTGTTTTGCTTTCAGAGTTACTTTTCTTCATACCTTGATTGGAGTGATTTTGTGAGTCACTGTTGCCGGTCTATCAGCTTGGAGCAGTCTGGCCAGTCTCCTCTGAACTCTGGGGTCAACGAGGCATTTTCAACCAGACAACTGCTGCTCTTTGGGCATTTTTTTATTCTGATTATTCTCTGTAAACCCCAGAGATGGTTGTGTGGGAAAATCGTAGATCAGCAGTTTCTAAAATACTCAGACCAGCCCGTCTGACACCAACAACCACGTCACGGTCAAAGTCACTTAAATGACCTTTCTTCCCTGTTCTGATGCTCGGTTTGAACCTCAGCAGGTCATCTTGATCATGTCTACATGCCTAAATGCTTTGAGTTGCTGCCTTGAGATTGGACAACTCTATCTATCTATCTATCTATCTATCTATCTATCTATCTATCTATATATATATATATATATATATATATATATATATATATTAACAAGGTGAACAGGTGTCGCTAATAAAGTGGCCAGTGAGTGTACTTGAAACAGATGGATAAGAGGATATGAGAGGAGCAATACAGATAAATTGGAGGCCCAACATATGTAATATAAATATATTTGATATGTTGTGTCCACAGAATGAATTGCATTATGTTCAGTTAGCTGTGGCAGCTGCACGGAAATGGCATAAACTTGTTATGAATCAGTATTCTGTCAGTTGTGTTTATGCCTCCTCTTTTCTCTTCATTTCTTTCCACAGGGTGAGATCAACGGCCACCGCGGTTTGGTTCCCTCTAATTTCCTGGAAGAAGTGCCTGATGATGTGGAGGTGTATCTGACTGATACTCCATCCCACTACCCCCAGGAAGAGCCCACCAACCGGGCCCCTGCCAACTCCGCCCCCGCTGTCTCAGAGAGCAAACGGGTACATCATCATCGCCGCTCTCAGCGCTAGGCCCTGTGTCCATACATCCTCCGTCCTCTCTTGATTTCCGTCTCTCGCTTCCTCCACTTGCCGTCTGTGTGCTGTTCATTGTGTGTGTTTGTCCATGTGGTGACAGTGGTGACTAAACAGACTAACAACCTCCCCCCCTCACCCTTTGGAAAAAAAGGGACAAAATCCAGTGTTAACACCTTTCTGAGTCTCAGAGAAAGGAAGAAGCAAAGCCTGACACGGACAGAGAGAGAGGATAGACTGTGGGAGCTCTGCAGGTGGTAAATGCATGTAGCACTGGCTAAGGGGGACTTGAAAAAGGCTCATTCTTTACACAAGATAATTTGGGACCTTTTTGCACTGAAACACAAACTCAAATTGTGGTTATTGTGTATAATAATATTAATGATAAAGATAATAAGTGCTTTATTAACATATAAAAATTGCTACCCAATGACATTTAAAGAAATTATTTGAGGAGAAAAAGAGATAAAAGCATGCCTTTTTCAAACTTGATACATTTTATAGTAACTTTCTTGGCTCGACTGCTGTATTTCCTTAAAGAGGCTTTGTTTCTTTATGTATATTGCACACACATCAGATCTATTTTTCAGCCCTGGTGACAGTGGATATGCCATGTTTGCTCTGAGCTCAAGGGACAAAACTATCCACAGCACTGAGAAGTCCATACTGTATTGTTACAATGGAACAATAAAAGAAAACAATTGGATATTAAAAAACATTCGTGCTCTGTGTTCATGTGTGTCGTTGGTGTTGTTGGTGTTTTTAGTTGTCATAGTGGTGTGGGTTTTACCAACAGTGACAATGCTGCCACATCTGATTTCTTTTTTGTTTTTCCTCACCCGCTTGGCAAAACAAAACAAACAAGCAGAGGAAGATTGTTCATTTCACATCATAAATGGCTCTGTCTGCCTTGTACAGTAAGTTGACAACTCGAGATACCAGACTCGCTGCGCTAATGCACACAGCTTGTGGATGCAGCAGAAGATTTTTAAATGCCACATGATATTACGGAAGCACTTGTCAAGGCTTTCTGTTATGCCTCATTTTATGATTCGGATCCAGCAGATTTGTCTTTTCTCTTTGTTTTTTATTCGAATGCGAAGGTGACGTCATCATTGATTAAAATATTTGACTCACATTAGTCAGAGGGATCCCTTTTGTCATCCATAGGTGTTATATGGATAACATATAACATCAAATTGCTCACAATTTGGACTAGTTTTTAGATTTCATTATATGAAAATATCTTAAACATCTGAAGCAGTAGCTGCTGCATTAGATGATAAGTCTGGTATCTACAGTTGTGTCCCTGGGTGTTGTACTGTATATAACTGTACTGTATATTCCCTCATTGATGGTGGACTTCTTCGGCTCTGTGGTGTGCTGATGTTGTGCTAAACATTTGATGGCTTGCTCCTCAGTGTAATTTCTATGTGTGCAGTCTGTGTGAGTGTGCGGCTGAGGCATTACACAATGTTTTGCAGACCCCAGTCTGTTTATGGAGTTTGTTAATGAAGACCTATTGTTTGCATAGGGACAAAAAGCAAGTCCACAGAATTAAATTACTTAATTTCTTTTGAGATTAAAATTTAGGTGAAGTAGCAGTTAGAATTAAGATTAAAGTAAGTCTGCAGGAAAGGAGTCCCTGTAATTTCCTCTGAAGTCACCAGATTGCAAATCCGTGCATGTGTGTGTGCAAAAACATATCTCTACTATCTACTATCAGTTTAATTCAGGTTAACAGGCAGACACACAGTACCTAGGTTTGGTCAGCTCTACACTGATAAAATAATTCAGTTTATTATTTCTCCGGAGTAAAATGCTATCTTTAGAATAATGTAGCCCTAGCAGGGCAAACCACACGTACTAGGCCAAAATTCAGAGCAGGCCCTGCTCGGGCTGAAGCAGTTGGTATTATCACTTAGTAAAAAATAAACATTAATTTCATAGAGAACTGGAAACCTAAAGTGATTTTTCAGTTTACATGATTTTTATGATTTATATAAAAAAAACATGCTTTAAGCAGAGATTTCAGGGGATTTAAGATTTAATCTTACAAAAATGTAAACTGTAGTACTGTAAAGTCCAAAGTCTTGAGCCACATATGATTTCTTTATATTTTGCTAGGAGAATGGGAAGTAGGTAGAGTGATACTGTATATTGAAATGTGCAAACATAAATAGAAATTAAGTATATAAGGCAAAAACAGAGTTACCACATGTTGAAAGAGGAACGACCACCTTTATTCTTCAATACAGCCTGAACTCTGTTAGAAAGCTTTCTTGTAATTTCTTTAAGTAGCCTTCTAGAGTCATTCTCCAGGCTTCTTGAAGGACATTCAAAGCTCTTCTCTGGATGTTGGCTGCCTTTTGTTCTGTTCTCTGTCAAGATGATGCCACACTACTTCAGTAATGTTGAGGTCTGGCATGCAGCTCCAAACCATGACAGAGCCTCCACCGTGTTTTACAGATGACCTCCTTTGTACATACTGATGATGATTTAAACCAAAAGCATTTGGATTCATCAATCCATCAGACCTGTCGCCACTGATTTTCAGTCCAGTTCTTTGGTAATTTGGCATACCTCAGCCTTTCCTCCCTGTTTCCCTTCCTTAAGAGCAGCTTCTTGACAGCCACCCTTCCACTGAGTCCATTTCTGATGAGGCTTCAGTGAACAGTAGATGGAACAACTGAAGGGGCAGATGCAGCATTCAGATCCTGTGTCAGATCTTTGCTGGATTTTCCCCCCTATTTCTTAAGGACATAGGCCTGTCACTTCTTCCTTTGCGCTCCACTTATCCAGTTATGTGAAATTTTTTAAGAACACTGCATGAGATGAGTCAAGTTTTTGGCTAACAGCTCTTTGAGAATCACCTGACTGCAAAAATATTATTTTATGCCTGTCAAATTGTATTATCTTTTTTCACAGATTCAACTAAAGAAATGGGGAAAAGATGTGTTTTTGTGACAGGCTGCTAATAACAAAGTGTCTAAAGATACAATTTTAAATTGGTTCTTTGCTAAATTGTCTGTTATGTGTAGACACAACACTGGTTTATCTTTTGAGTTAGGTGCCTTTTTTTATGTTTGAATGATTAATGGGTCAGTGTTAATGTGGTCAAGGAGAAGGAATGGATTGAAGATGGGTGAAAAAGCAGCTGTCCAAAGAAAAACTCTGAAGGATCTTCAGAAAGCCTGGAGAACTATCACTCAAGACCACTTTAAAACATTACAAGAAATTCGGGCTCTTTGGAAGTCAATATAAAGATAGTACCGTACACAGTACTATAAATCTATCAAAAATAGACAGTAGACAGAGTTTAGCTAAGGAAGCATACAGATGGAAAGGTTTAGTGTTGCAGTATGACAGTTTGTTCATTTGTAATATGCTGCCCCATGCCTCCATACCTCCCCACCACTTCTCTTCCCAGGGTACCACAGAAACCACCGAAGTGGTCAACAATGACACCGCACCTGACCGGGCACCATCTCCGATTGTTCGCCCCCTCCTCCCCGGAACCATGAGGCCCCTCAGCCCTGACAAGGGGTCCCCACGTCCCACTGGACCCCCGGGACTCCCAAGATCTGGCAAACAAGAAGAAGAAAGGACTGCTTTCCAAGGGAAAGAAACTTCTGAAGAAACTCTCCCCTGTGAAATAAAACAGAAAAAAAAAATGTACAGTAAGTGCACATACTGGGCTCTGTATATTGCATCCATACAATCAACTCTGTTCTAACAACACGTGACAGAGAGGATGTGAGCTGTGTCTCCTGGACTGCATGAGCCTGTTTGAATACAAGTGATACAAAAAAATTATGTTGAGTGATGGACACAAATCGATTATGTACAGTGCAGTACCAAAATCAAGAGCGAGGTCACTCACAGACACAAAATCATGTAACTTTGATGTATTTTAAATCAAGGGGATGATTTTTTTTAAAAAAAGGCAAACTAGGATTTTCATGACATAGTTTTCTGTTTTTGTTATCATTAGACGAAATAATTTTGACATTTGTTTTAAGCAGGGTATTAAAGCATCTGGTTGCAAAAGTCTTTTCTCAGCATAAAAAAAAAGAAAAGAAAAAAAAAGTGGAGTATTGATGTCACTACAATGAAACAGGCACCATGCTCGTCTAAGAAAATCTCAAAAAGACTACACTGTTATTGAGGCATTCTGTGAAGTAATGCTGGCTGCTAACAAAATCCTTTATTTAGTGCAATATCATAGAGAGGCGGTAGCATATGTGGGAATAAGACACATTTCCACTCGTACCTGTGATTCAGTTGTTTTTTTTTTCTGAGATGAAAGGAATTTTAAAAAGAAGAACAGATTGGCAACAGGGCATTAACATCAGAAACACCAGGCAAGTTTAGCTGTCTCAGTGGCCTTTATGAAAACGATATGAGTGCGACATTCCTCGTTTGATAACAAGGTTGACTTAACTCCAGGTTTTTCTTTTATGACGGGCCACTTGTGCTTTGTCATTTTGGAGAATTAAACAAAGAGCGATAATGTTTGTTGTCATCGCTGTCAAACTGTCATGAAACGCCTAGTTCAAGGCAAAAATTTTGTGTCTATCTTCCTATTGCACAAAGGTGGGTGTTTTGTCTGATGATTGGTAAGCAACATATTTTGTGTGCCTGCGTGTGTGTGTACTCTATGTGCGTATGTGACACATTCATATTTTGCACCTTTCATAGTTCCTGTTCACTTGCATTTTTTTTTCTGAAGGAGAGGCCGTCTAGTTATTGGTTCTGTGCTCTAGTGATGTGCTGCTACCTCCATTGCCTGTGCATTGTTTAGTTCATGCTGATGTTCACTGGTGTTCAAAGACAGTGGATCACCATGAAATTTCACATTTGTAACCCATATGCTAATGATATAATTATTAAATTACTAACACAGTTATTAATAGTAAAAGCAAAGAAAAGTATTATTTGACAGATGTAGTTAAAATATTCCGACTCTTATATAGCAGCCCATTTCTGCAGATGATAAACTTGTGATCAAACGCAAATCATGACTTCCTCAAAATCCCAAATGTTTCTTTCGGGCACCTGCAGATGCCACAAGATGCCAACATTTCTAAAGGTGATTAAGGTTTTGGTGATGCACCTTCTTTTGAAACCAGTGAGGGACATGCTGCAGCCTCATAAAAACTGGAAATCAAAATGTTAAGATGTGCATTGTTCTAATCTACCTGATGTCTGTGGAGAAAAACTTAACTTTTCAACTTAAGTACACATTTTGTATCGCTTACCTTTATGCCCATGACCTGTACTTACATTATACAGTATAAGAAATATGCCATGCTAAATAAATGTTATACAGCTTCTACACAGCTATTATAAGGGTATCTGTTGCATAACAGATTTTTGGTTTATTCCCATGATGTTGAATTATATAAAAAAAAGAAGTGTGAAATGATTCCACTCGATACTGTCAATATTTTCATTGTTCTGTTACTGATTGTTGACTCTCTGAATGTTTTATGTGTTTAATCAAGTTCTGAAAAACAAATTTATTTGCACAATGCCACTGAAAGATTGGCACCATTAAAGTATGATCGGATCAACAGACACTTAATATCATGCAGATTTTTGCACCAACTGTCTAATTAGCCAATTTCTTATTTAATTAATTCTTACTGTTAATACTACACAGACAACAGATCAGGCTGCACGGAAACAGAAAATGTAACAGAATAGGAATTGAGTTTTTTTTTTGTGTGTGTGTGATTGGTGCAACTGAATGCCAGACTTGTATTTTTTTTCTCTTCTTTCGAGCCGTTAGAAAGCAGTTTTCTGTCTTTATGTTTTATCCTTTGATAGTTTGCATATCCTGTTTGATTGGAAAATCTGTAGCTTAGCAAGCTGACCAAATTCGAAAGAACTCTTGAAATGAAAGAAAAAGAGGAAGAAAACACATCTTGTTTTCCTCTGTCCTTACAAACATATTTTTATTTGACTTTTTTATGGAGGAGCCTATTTTTTCTGGGTTTTTGCCATTAAGCATTTCATATATTTATGTATTTTTTATGCTCAAACTAATGCTCTGTGCAGTGGCACGCATCTCGCAGCATATAACTCAAATGGACTGAGTTCAAATGGCAACCCACTGTTTTACCTTTCGAGGTCACAGTTGTGTGGTAATTCTACAAGATTATTGGAATAAAGTAATAAATATTATTAAAGATTAATATTAAATATTAACTTGGTTTACTAAAAGAAAGAACCTGCATTGTCTACAAACCTTTTGTGTGCTGTAGAGTGGATTACAAGCGCTCATGAACTACCTGATGTAAAAGCATGTGTCATAGCTTTAAAAAACAAAAACCCTGAAAGATTTATAATTCAGTTTAGTTATGTTCATCTCCAGTTGTCCCCCATGTAAAGTTGCACTTGACACATGAGTCATATGTGGGTTTGCTGTGTGGCACAGGGTTCTGTTATTCGTGAATATTGCTGATTACATGCAAAGATAGGAGAGGATAGCCAAAGTGGAATTTCGGCTGGCACTGGGTTTACATTTTATTATTTTGCAAAGCAGTTTCTGTATAGTTTTTCTTTCAATCTTTCACAAAGTTGAAATCATACGGTGTTCCAATACCAAATCATTCACTTGTGAATGGGTGTAGTGTCTCTAAACGCTGTAGCTCTTTTGTACTTCGATTCATTTGTAGATAATTTATAAATGTTTCTACTTGATTTTATGACAGCCTTTTTTTTAGTGCACTGAGATTTCCTCTCATTGTAAAAGACTGCAAGCATTCTCCATAGTGTCCTTTGAAATCACATGTATAAGCCCACCGTATGTGCTTGCTTTGTGAATCAAGGTAAAAAAAAAAGAAAAAAGAAAAAGAAATAAAAGGGGGAAAAAATGAAGAAGAAAAAGAAATCACTGGGCAGTATTTATGGTGATTAATTATGTATGGGTGTGCATGTGAAAAATACAACTTTTATAACCAAATTAAATTTGATATTTTTTAGAAACTTGTGTGATGTCTTTTTACTGACAGGCAGACTGCATTTGGAGCTGTAAGTCTAATGTGACTCTGAAGCAATGACCACACTACATGTAACAAGTGACCATCCTCAGCTGACTATGTAAAGGCGACTGTAGAGTCTAGTTCATCTCAGGCACACAATTCAGCATGAGTCAAAAACTAAAAAAAAAAACAAAAGCATTGAAATTAATTTAGATATGTTGCCCTGCAGATTCATCTTCATCACACACCATCGACAAGGTGTACAAATATAAACCAATCAGTCTTTTGCTGATTAAGACATGCTTGGATGGCCCGTAGCAGCTTGACAGGAGGTACAGGTGTAGTTAATGGTTAGACATAGTTCCAGCAGCAACCTCTGATGTTAACTGGCAGCCTTTTATAGACTGCTATTAATTGACTCCCAAGCCATACCATTGCCTGTGGTTACATACTAAACTAATAAACTAAACATACTGCTTGTCTAATAATCTTTATTAACATTCAATCAGTACTGTAGAAATAACTGTGTCCCCACTTACCTATAATCTAAAATGAAAACTGATAAGGCTATTCAAGCCCCTTTTCAATTACTTGGTACTCAGGAAGCCTGAGACTCTTCTGGCCCGAACACCTTTGGGAAGAAAAGACAGATAAGGATCTTGTAGTCAAAATAGAAGTCAAAAATAATACACTTAAGGTATAAATTGGTTCTCCTACCCACTGGGATACACATCAGGCAAATGTTAAAAGGAATATCTTCTGTTGGCTTAACCAACCCTGCCATACTAATCAAGATTTCTGTTCCTACGCAGACCTTCACCAGTGACTGTTGGCAGACTGCAAATGAGGAAAAACCCACAAACCAAATCATTAATAAAACATATCAAAACTCTTTGTGTGAGCACATTCCTTTATACCAGTAGCGTTAAAATTACCCCTGTGTAAACATATACTAGCTAGATAAATAATGAAGAGGACCTTCATTACATCACCCCACAGAGCAAAGCCTCTCACCGACTTGTCCAGAACAATCCAAAGGTGTGTATTTAAGGCAAATATACTGCTCTAGCACTCTCTTTAAGACTGCTTTGCTCTGCCCCAAATGGCTTGGAGAAGTTACCATTAAAATTCAGTACAGCTTTGCAAAGTATGCAATCTGTGTTGCTAAATAGATTGCTAAAAAAGAGCATGAACTGTTGGTCAGATTTAACAGTGACCCAGGGTGTAATCAGCAGCAACAAGTGGTTGTTTGGATAGAAAATCCCCAAATCAGCTTTGGAAAATTCACTTTGATGCTTCATCCTCATTAATGGATGACATAAAAATGGAACAACAATGACAGTATGTTACCTCATGCATACATGCCTGTATACTTTTGGCAGAAATGTGTCTTTTGAACTGAAAATCTTTCTATTAATAGACCAACTGTGAAGTGGTGCAGTCATTTACTTTGAAATACCATGAAACATAAAAAAAAGAAAAGAAAAAATTTATTTTATTTTACATTAGTGACCAAAAGCTGAAGGGACGGGACAATGTTGAAGTCACATAGACTCACTTGGCAGTTCCAAGAAATCCTCGGCTCTGAATAACCATATAAATTTCTCGAGTCTGCCTTGTGTCCCCCATATGTAACCATTTGGTTACATATGTAACTATTTGGTTACATATGGGTGGGGGTGGGGAGGGGGACAGGGTTTTGGTTGAAATAGAAGATCTTTGTTGGTGTATTTACAGTTATAAATAGGTGGTCAGAATGAATTTTGCCACTAGAGGGGGCAATAAATCAGAACTATAAGTGACAGTGAGTTGCTTGCACATGTTTACTTTTTTTTTTTTTAAATAAAGGACAGTCTTAGTAGTTCATTAAAAAAGACAGAAATAACTGTTGAAATTAGTTTTTTTCCCCCTTAAAATCCAGTGCAGCCATAACTGCATTATAGAGTCTGAAGAATAACTGAAGTACTGTTAGAGAGAGCAGAAGAAGCTACAACAGATGGTCTGGGTTATCGCTGACTCTGTTGGCAATCATCTGCACTGGTTTTTCCCTTTGATGGACTGGAAGAAAAAAGGTCAGCCTCTTTCAGCTTCATCAAATGAGTCATAGGTTTTTCAGAATTTTCAGTCTGGTCAAAGTTTCAGATTCAGCAGAGATGCTTTTTTTGTGTTCATTTTAGAATTTTAGAAACAATGCAGAAACAATACACCTGACAAATGACTAGCTAAAGTTAACATTTAGGGACCTTCAAACCACTGATTTTGCCCATATTATTATTTATGGCTGTGGACGAATTGTTTGTTCAAGTGTGACCATATTGTCCTTTTCTCTAACTCGAGTCACAAGAATCATAAGAAGAGCCCCTGCTCTCCCCTTTCTCAGACACACATGCAAATATATCAATATCACTGTGTTCACTGAATGTATAAGAGGCAGGGGAAAGTGACAAGAAGAGAAATTACTGTTTTAGGTGAATTTTGCTTTAAAACCAACAATGCATAAACATCAGACTAATGATAACCTTTAATTTTCTCCATTCTGTTCTTTTAAGGTGTTTTTACAGCTGCGAGACCTGCGGCTGCCATGCTGTTACACAACAATCCTCAGGGGGGCAGCAATGATTTTTAGTTGGATGCTGACAGTATATACACACCGTAGTTAAGTAATGAGTTATATGCATTAACAAACCAGTAGGTCTCAGAATGCATTTAATTGGGTATCACAGAGAAGCTTTATATCACAAAAATTTCAAATGGCTGAGCTTGAGGAAAAGTCCTCCAGCCCTTTTCCTCCTTGCCATAAGTACCCCCTTGTACATGCATACATATTTTATCATTTGCTTAAACTGAATATTGACTCAGAAAAGGAAAAAGCCCTCAAAGACTGAGCAGCACAGTTAGAAAATACTGCAGTCTTTCACAAGTGTTTTGGTGAAATACCCATTCTGTTCTCAGGGAGGCAAGAAAGAGAGGAGATTGAATTTGTATATCAATGAATCCTTGTTTTCTTAGTTCTAATATATTTGCCTTTTGCTGTTCTTCCTCTTCCCTGCATCTCTCACTTGCCCCCTCTTCCTTTTCTTCCCCTTCCTATCCACCACCACCTCTTCTCCTCTTTTGTCCTCTTCAGCTTGCTCATGCTCTTATTTTCCCTTGCTATCCAACTGATCTATATTGAGCTGTATGTCTCCAGAGTCCCCTGGGCCAATGGATGTTTAAAATTCTTGCCAGTTGTAACCTCTCTATCACTCGCTCTCGTCCTGGCTGCCTCGCCACCACAGGGGGGCATAAGGAGACATTCATCTTCTGCTGGCCTTTCTGAATATTTT
The DNA here is from genome assembly GCA_024447675.2 of Pterophyllum scalare. Classification (NCBI taxonomy): domain Eukaryota; kingdom Metazoa; phylum Chordata; class Actinopteri; order Cichliformes; family Cichlidae; genus Pterophyllum; species Pterophyllum scalare. Next base: position 159,661 of record JAMQGT020014825.1, on the reverse strand, counting down.
ACAAAACCTCTGACTGCCAGTTAAACACTCCACGTCCATTTGACCCTCCTGCCCCCAAATCACAGCACGGATCTTCCAGGTGAAATATTTTAATGTGACTTTGATGTACTCAGAGAACTTTTGACATGCGGCGAGTCAGAGATTTCTTTTGAAGTCTCTTGGCTTGAATATATTTGAAACTGTGCTGTTAACAGCAGCTTTTATTATATATGCTACATGTCCTTCTGTGGACACATGCAGGGCTGATTTACCAATTTAGGGACTCCAGGGATAAAAAAAAACAAAAAAACAACCATGGGATACTCATGCCTCTCCTTTCCCATTTTAGACCAGGTTAAAAAAAAGCACATGCAAATGCACTGCCCTTCAGACCCGTTCCACATGCACTGCAGTTTTAAATAACACTTTAAAACAATTTTTATATACCTGACATGCACATATAATCAGTAACAAAACAGGCACATCTTGCTAAATTTGACCTTTTCTTTTTTCACAACAGGTTTCGCAGAATCTAAAGGAGAGAACAATTCAAGTTTAGGTAAAAATGTATAAACTGCCTCAAGGCCCCATTAGTGAACCATAGGTGATTACCAAACAAATTCACGTTAACCAGATGATCACAAACTAATTGTTACACAGTAAAACTGCAGCTCTTAGTCCCTAGAAGTATCTGCTCACTTTGCCTGCAGTAACACTGCCTTACATATAATAACCCCCCCCCAATCACCTCCCCCCAAACACCCCACCCCAGTCATACAGACATACACTACCTGTACAAGTATTATGAACCAGCATTTGCAATAAAATGTAGCCCAGTGGTTTGTTATCTTTCGGAGCTGTATGTAAGTTTTATGCAATAGTTCTCTTTTTACCTTAGGTGAGAAACTTCGAACAAAAGAGCTTGATCACACTGAATAAATAGTTCAGCTGTGCACCAATCCATCCCCTCCAACATTAATGTAGTTCCCAGCAGGTGGCTGGAGGTAAGCCTCTAACCTGTCCAACACAGCACTCTGCGGGAAGCCTGCTGGTGGGAGGATATATCACCAAGCCAGTAACTCACTGGAGGCATCCCACAGGGGTTGAAAACTGATGTTCATGGCAGCCACACTCCAAAAAGAGCATTCATTCGTCATATGAGGATGGCTGTTGGCTGACGTCAGTGAAGGGAAGAGGCCAGGACACAGGCCTTGCCCTGATGATTTATCTTGGGCTGAGACTGCTTGAAATGGGAGACATCCACAGTGCATGACTAGGCTGAAGAGCTCTGAGAGCTCCAGTGCAATGACTGTTGAAAAGACTGGCTTTTCTCTAGCCAGCTATAGGACTACTGTAAGTGTTACTACACAGATGCAATGACAGCTTTATGTTCAGAGACTACACTGGAGCACTCCCCAGAGATTTGCGCAGAGAATACAGAAGCAGTTTGCAATGATTTCCACTCAGAGGGTTTGCTTATGGCTGCAATTGACTTGGTTGTTCTTGGGTCACTTTTTCTGGTCATTCGTTTTGCTCTCATGAGCCCCGCCATATGGATGCATCACCAGCAGGTTAAAAATGAGCTGAGTTGATTTCAGCCTTGTTTGATAGGGTGATGAAACAAAATATCACTATTTGGCTCATGACCGCCTCCAGGAGGTGAATCGTCAAATGGCAATAAACTATCTTTAGCTTCATGACAATTAAAAAAATATCTCTTTTTGCTCCCCCAAATGGCACGATGAATATAACCAGCAATTGGGGCTACTGACAACCCTCATGAACTGGAAACTTGATGTATTTTCTGACTCCAAGGTAAAATTTGGCAAATATATTAACAGTGTGCTTGGAATTCTTTTTCTTTTAAGTGTAGAAACCATGCCAAAGTGAAGTCCATTCTCTCTCTCTCTCAATGCCATGAACACTATTACCACCACACTAATCTCTTCATAACTGGATTACTGCCTTTCACTACGTCTTGTCCAACTAGTACCAGAAAAAGAATACGCATAACATTGGGAAACTAAGCAGATCAACTGCTTTTAACTGTTTAAGGTTTGTGAGTAACAAGGATCATGATTTGATATTGGCAAAATCCAAAGCCCCAGAGCTCTGGAATAGCATACAAAAATGGTCTGTAGTACAGAAGATAACTTAACATTACATAGAAATCATTCAGAAAGAACAAGATCATGGATACAAGCAGCAGAAATGAGCTTCCTCCAAAGGGTGGCTGGCCTCTCCCTTAAAGATAGGGTGAAGAGTGCAGTCATTTAAGAGGGGCTCAGAATAGGCTCCACATTGGAAAGAGTCAGTTGAGGTGGTTTGGGCATCTGACTAGGATGCATCCTGGCCGCCTCCTGGGTTAGGTGTTCTGGTCATATTGTATTAGGAGGAGGCACCAGGGTAGACCCAGGACACGTTGGAGAGATTATATCTCTCAGCTGGCCTCGGAACGCCTCAGCGTTCCACTGGATGAGCTGGAGGAGGTGGCTAGGGAGAGGAAGATCTAGGTTTCTCTGATTAGGCTTCTGTCTCCACAACTTGGCCCTGAGTAAGCAGAAGAAGATGGATGGAAAATTAGTGCACATATTCTTTTTTTCAGATATAGCAAACTAGATTTGCTTTTTTGAATGGTCTTAGTGTTATATCATGCACGTTCAACCATGTAGACATCAACTTTAGAAGACAATTTGCAAACAGGGGCGTGGGGTGTAGTAGTAGAAGTAATACTATTTGTACCAGTCACATCTACTCGATAGAACCTTCACACTCCTCACCGGCAACCCAGTTATTATCTAAGGCCCTCAAAACTCTTGTTGTTTATGGTTGCTTGGGATTTAGAATAGGTTGTCTACTATTCATAAGGTTTGTTGTTTTATCTCTAGCTTCTGCAACTCTATGTTAAAATAAATCATGTGAGATACTGAACCCCAGGTATCATCCGATGCATCCATCCTTGAATGTGTGCGTGAGCATTAAAAATATATCTGTGGATGCAGCTTATAATGAAAAAGTGTTTCATTTACCATTGACTAAACTGAAATTCTATAGTAAAACAGCACAGACCAAATGCTATATGTTGGCGAAAATTCAAGTGGCTAGTGGCACTTTTCAATTTAATGGCTCCAGAGAGACAAACATGCACATTTTTTGGAACCTGTATCCACTTTTGTGAGATTGTTTCAGCTATCTGTTGCACTTCTGCCTCTACTGACACTTTTAAGAGAAATCTTAAGACATTAATGTTTTAATAGCCTTAGGCTGTTCTTAGCGAGCTTAACATTTTAGCTTTGATATCTAAACTCTTCTGTCTTTTTTTTTCCTATTTATTTGAGCTTGACTGTCTATAAAGTGTACATGCAGCTCTTTGGCCAACTCTGGCTATTTAAAAACCTTTACTAGAGAGAGGAACCCAAGACCTTTTTCAACAAGTGAGGAGGAAGAAAACTTTGTGCAGAGTTAACTTTTATTGCCAACTTCTTTCTTATAAAAATGTAGCCTATAAGATTAGTAAACTTTTGAAACTTTATGTTTATGAGGTACACGAGTTAACGAGACAGACCTGGCAAAGCAGGCACCAGAACTGATAACAGATGGAATGCATATAAGTAGAATTACTTCTAAATGTATAATTTAATATTTTGTATCCTTGAAATATCAAATAAAATCCGGGCATGTTTTAAAACCACTGTCATTTTCAATTTACAACAGATAGGTTCAAACATGCTTGAAAGCTCATTTTTAGCAGATATGTTTACCACAATCACAGTACAGAGACAAGGCACATGTAATAATTTGCTGAATGTCAGACATTACAAGCAAGTGCAGATAAAAAAGACTAAATGCCTGAGTAGACTCTGGCTTTTGCTAATTTCTTCTGCTAGCCTTCATTTCAAAAAGACATTTAATAAATTATTAAATGGATTAGTGTGTTGGCTGTTGCTCCTCATCAAATGACCTCTAAAACCTATGAGCCACCTGGTAGCAGCAGCTCTATATCCAGTACTACAGTCACAGATGGTGACTCCAACCACATCTCTGTCATCTCTAATGGCACTAGCAGCAGGTTGCATGGCTGGAACAACAACTGAGATCTGGAGATGTTACCAGACTAAATAATCTGCAGTGTCAGTGTTGACAATCCCGGCCAGCCAAAAACTGCTCAAATAGAAACTCATTGACTTTAAAGTGCATTACATGGAAAACCATGGCTCTGCACGTACTGCTGCAATAAGCATAGTAAAATCAGATTAATCTACTTCTATAATACAGACTGTTAGAGATCCCCAAATGTCACTCTTTGGCACATATTTCATAATATGCAGTTAATTAGCCTCTGCTGTAAAGCGGGAAAGTATTTATTCACCAGTGGCGCCTGCATGCTTTATGCTGTCACCCTGGCACAGGTGCCACCTTGTAATAAAACATACACTGTGGTACTGAGTGCAGTGGGTTTATCTGACATACTGTGCCAGTAATTGTTTCAGAAGACGGGTATTTAATGAGAGACTGAACTAGTGAAGAAATGTCTGACCAAGTTCATTAAACCCAGGTGATCTTTACCATAAATCTGATATCTCTGTGCAGAAGCACAGCAGGTGGATTCCATAGTTTCTAAATGCATCTTTCCCTGGCTTCGCTTTGGCCGCAGGACACACCATGGCAAGAAGACACCATGCTATTTCAGTTTAGGCTTTGAACTGCTCAGTGCATCTCATTATAAAGAGTGTGTGGAATTTTAGGTCAAGGCAGATGAAGTGATATACTAAAAAAAGAGAATTACAAAATTACCTCTGTGATTTTGAGTGTTGAGAAATTAAATGTGGCCTGAGGGTCTGCAGTAGCACAGAAAAAATAGATTTAAGTTTTACTTCATTTGAGTCTAAACTCACTAACCTAAAATATGTTTAAAAAATACTGTAGCCTGTACTGACATACAGAGATCTCAAACTATAAAAAACAAACTATATTTTACTTTAACAGCGCTCATGCGCCTACAAAACTAATGAGAGTGATTGCTGATGCTTTGTATGAAGTGTAAAAGTGTGCTCTGACATCACAAAGTGTCTGTGACTGTATCCATCTGCTCCTTCCTACGCTCCAAGTAATGTGTAACGCGGTCTATGGGTGAGAATATACAGCTGACAGCTGGCAAAAGAAACTTTTTTTCTTTTCCGCAAAACCTCAATCAAGTAATGCCACCATTAAAGGCCGTCTGAAAGCACTGCGAACATCTGCGAATTTGTTTTTTATCTTAAGCTAAACTGGCCTATAACTATCTCTTAATATGGTTAAAATAAGAAGAATTCATTCCTTTTTATTGGGAACTTACTTTTTTTTTCTTATCCACCAGTGAGTTGTAATAAGAATCTATGATTATTATGTGATCATGCCAAGAAGGTCTCTATTCAGCCTTAATTTGTTAAAATTAGAATGCGCGTGTAGAAATCACTGATCCCTGACCTTGTGTGCATTTAATTTGCTTGCGGCCCTTCCGATTATACCCACGTGGGTCTAGTTAATCTGCCCCGCGGCACATGTTTACCGATTTCTATCATGGGAAGAGCCCTGTCTGATGCTGTCCCACAGTGTCAGCTCGAGCACTGATGTCGGAGAAAAAAAAATTCTCATCACTTAGAGGACAGGAACAGCACATTTAAAACTATTCCAGGTGTAACAAGGCGAACATTTATGTGGATAGGGAATTAACCCGTATATATATTTTTACCCGATCCTCTATATCCAGAGGAAACAAGACACCAGGCAATGTAATGATTTGTTTCCAGCGCGTTTTTTTCCCGGTCGTGTGCGTCCAGTCACCAAAGCTTACCTACGCGCGTAATGTGGATGTGGATGACCAAAACCTGCAACTTCACTAAAATGATGCTCAAATTTTCCCTCCGTTTTATGTTTCCGGTTTTCGCAGCGGCACTTCTAACGGGTGTTAAAGGTGAGATTTATGATTGCTTCTGATGAAAGATGATCATTTATTCGTACATTGAAGTGTTTATTTTCTGACGCAAGTGACGCTTAAATGGAGAGCATCAAATATGAAGGCAACTGGGTTGGAAGTTGCTGAGAGGTTTCAGCTGTGTTTACAAGAAAAAAGTAATGAAGATGAAATGTCTATATATTTTATGCCCCTGTGTATATACTTTGATGGTGTAAGTACATACAGACTGGATGTTCTAGTTTAGTTTTTTCCTGCTTCCCCTCACTCCACCCCACCTTATCCCTGCCCTACCACCACCACCCGGAATGATTTGTTCATGGTTTACTATGCACATCCAATATACTTTTGTTTCCTTTAGGCTTTTATCAGCAGAAACTTTAAGCAGGTTCATTAAGACGCTGAGGTGATGTGACTCCTCAACGTGTAAACATTTTTTTTTAATAATATTTAGGTGAGATTCACTTTTAATTACTTTTTTTTATTTGACAGGCTCGCAGATATAAGGTTGTGGTTTCATATTTTTGTACAGTAGTTTTGTGGTTACCACCCATGGCCTAAGCCCATTCTGTTATCCCTCTGTCTAAATGAAAGTGACAGCATGCTCTCCAGTTTGCATCAGGAAGCCTCATCTGTGGGATTAAAGAGGCCTGAAGCTGAGGTTGCACAGCTGTTTCTCTGGTTGTTTAAAGATAACCTGCATTGGGAGCCACAGAAAGCAGCCTGTTTCTCTGTGATACCGATAGTATGTGAAAGACTACTTTCTGAGATGGCCTGGGTTTATATCTACCCATGCTATCTGTGGGTGATGTGTGACTGCTGCATTTCTGCAAGTGTGGGACTCAGCTGTGTTCTGATTGCGTGTCTAAGTGATAGGGTTCAGCCTTTGATATCTTTCCTGCTTGATAACCATGAATATGCATGGCAGCCTTATCTTTTGGTCCACTCACAGTTTGCTGTCTAATGTGTCTGTGAGCCTCTCTGAGTTTGAACTACTATCTATAACTGCTGTTCATAAATGCCATATGGTTAATTTTTCCTTTAATGTCTCTGGTTAATATATGTAAAGTGATCCAGCAATTTCTGGCCAAGTTACTATTTGATCAATGCATTATACATTGAAATTGTACACTGATCAGCAGCAGTATTCATTAACAGTGGGATAATTTTGAGGCTATAACTAAGAAATGCTATAGATTATTTCTGTTTTATTTGTTTCATTAGTTGCTTTATTTTTCATAGGATGTATTTAAACAATCTGCATTTAAAGTCTTGAGACAGTATGGGCAAGTCTACTTCACAAGCCTCTTCAGAGTCACCAAATATCCTATTTTTAGACAAAAAAATAATAAGATTCAGACTTTTCTCCCATACTGGTTTGAGGAGAATAATGATGATGGTAAAACATAGTAGATGGCACTCAAACTGGAGAGCAAACGCAGCTGCCGATAGAATAATTTTGCTACCAAAGCCAGTGTTTATGCATCTTTTTTCTTTTGTTATATTTATTATTTTTTTATTGCATTGTATAAAATCTTAGTGCTAAAGTCTGGTTGTTGTTACAATTTGAGCACTAATTCAAAAACCTCAGAAGTGGATCATCATCAAAATCTAATTAGCTGAAATTTGTGCCAAATGCAGAAGAAATCAATTCATGGATTTTCAGATGTCTGTTCACAGACAGTCATAATTAACAACATTGATTGGACAGTCTGGAACTTTACTATAAGAGTACAGTACAATGTTGGATAAATTAAACAATTAGTAGCCCTAGACAGAGAGAATTATATCTGCATAACAAATAAGCATTGATGCATTTTTGGTTCATCTTAAATCTGCAGACATGAAGAAATAATGTAAATTCATACTGGCCTGTGTTTGAAATCCCTTACATCATTAGTCTGAACTCTGTGTGTCTTTGTTTAATATTCACTCTAACATTTGATTTTCCTTTGCATTCAGCAAAAAATCTAATTTACATGTAGATGTATTCATGAAATATACTGTGAAATCTGAAAACAATGCTATACCACTTCTACAATGTCTGAATGAAAGGCATATCTTCTTTTCTAAAAGTTTTTTTTTGTGAGATGAGGGACAGTCATATTCAAAATTCATTTTAATCTTGGAGCACTTCAGCATGGAGCAGGGCAAATTACCAAAGCGTCTTTGGCAGTGGGAAGAGTGATCAGTCATAGACGACGTTCTATTTGGACAAACAGTCATCCCACAGAAATTACCAGACAGGCTTTTTAACACTCAGATGCCACATTTGCCTTTTCCTTCACTGGATAGCATAGATGTAGTAAGTGGATAACAGAGGACGGGCATGATTTAGACCTCGGGTTTGCAAAAATTTCTTGTGTTTTAGAGCTCAAATATTATAATGTGTATAATTCTCTATAGTAAAGCCAAATGCTAATCTGGCTGAAAATTTAATCAGCAACTTGTAGACTGACTGTAATGGTTCCCATCTGGTTGCATGATATGCAATAAGATTTACACTGTTTAGCTTTTTTTTTTTAAACCACCCAGTGGTTTGCTTTAGGAAATGTCAATGGTGTATTCAGGAATAGCAAGGGAGAGCAAAAATTTAATGAAAGCAAAACTAAATACCCCTGTGTGTGAGAGAGGGTGTGTATTTTCCTCTTTTTAGGAACTACGTTCTGAAATAAACAATATTTACTTTATCAAGTCATTTAGCCAACTGTCCTCATCAGTGTTTTGATCCTGACTCTGTTCCTTTGGCACCCAACTCACCCTCATGTCATCAGCCCTTTGCTTTGTTTCTCCATCTCTTATGTCAACTCATCCTCCTTTCATCCTGTTTGTAGTTAAAGTAGCAAACTAACTTTGTAAGTGGTAGCTATGAGTTAAAGCATATATATGGACATTTTGTACCTAATTTCTCCGACTTCCTAATTCCCTAAACTCATCATTTCACAGGTGCTGCAATTCAGAAGGTGGCTGAAGACACATCTCCATTTCCAGTTTATCCCACCATCAAGTTTCAGGTCCTCAATGTGGACCATGTATTCCTGAAACAGGACAGTCAACAGCCATCAGGGAACTCCAGCCTAAAAGCTCAGACTCAGACTTTTCTCATCACTGGACCTGGTGCTGGGCTTCTCCAGCCATCTGTCAATGCTTCTTATGGCCCCCTGGCTTTAGATGCCTCTATTCCTTTAGACCTGCTTCTCAGTGGGCGCAAGATCCTGCCAGTCATTTTGAGCCGCCAGGTTCGTTCTTCATCCCCGGTTGTTAAGATTCTGTTCCACATGCCCACAGAAAGCAATATCACTGCTTGGCAAGAAAATACGGGCTCTGTAGAAGATAATGGGAAGAAAAATGATAGCACTAAGCCCAAGGATGGCGCTCACTGTGTTACAGCTTACGCCTTCTGGGAGACCAGGGAAGTTCGTGGGGCTTGCCTGGTGTCTCCTGGTGGATTCTGTGTGGCACAGCTGAAGCCAGAACACTCCTGGTTCAGCTCAGCTAGCAGATCTGGAAGTTCTAGCAGGGATGCAGAAAGCACTGATGGGATTAAGGGACCTCAGGGGAACCTTGTGGAAGTCTACTTCCAGAGTCGGAGGGACCAGACTGGCCAGTGCATCCCACAGGATAGTCTGCAACGAGTAGGAGTGGGAAGAGGAAGAGATACTGGGGGATCAGGGACACCAATGATGAGGATAGGAAGTGTCAGTCTGCTTAAAAGTGCACCAGGGAATCCCACTTTCCTTCGGCTGAGACTGGGAGGTGCTGTGGTGATCCAGACTTCTTCAAAACCCCTCAAGACCAGTGATGTTGCAACTTTCTATGTCTTTCTTGCTAGCACATCTACATTGGAAACTTTCACACTGAGGTGAGAGATATTCTGTGTTTTGCTATAGTTATCTGCTGAGTTGTTTTTTGGCCTTGAGCAGTGACTTCTTAGAGACACTGCAGGTTGCCACTCATAATGGGAAAATTCTGACATGTGTTGGAGTTTTGGCAGAGACTAGCTGTTATCCATTTGTGCACTCTTCCAGCTAAGATAACTGATAACTATACCCAAAAGTGTTTTTAGTCTTCTCAGCCAATTCCTGCATAAAGTGAGGGAAATAATTGTTCGTTTGTAAGTTTGCTTTCTTACAAAGAAATGAACAGTCTCTAATTTTAGTGGTAGCTTCCTTCTAATGGAGACAGACAGAATATTAATCAAATATCCAGAAAAAACACATTATATAAAAGTTATAAATTGATTTGCATGTCATTGAGTGAAGTAAATATTTGATTTCCCAAGCAAAACATGACATCGCGGAGAACCCTTGTTGACAAGCACAATGGTAAGACTTTTCATGTAGTTGGTCACCAGGTTTGCAAACATCTCAGGAGGAATTTTACCCGCTCCTCTTTACAGGAACTCTCTAAATCCTTTAGGTTTCTCAGCTGCTGCTTGGTGACTTGAAGCTTCAGCTCCTTCCCAGATTTTTTTATTGGACTGAGGTCTGGAGACTAGCTAGGCCTCTCCATGATCTTAATGTGCTTCTTCTTTAGCCACTCCTTTGTGCTTTGGGTCATTGTCATGCAACCCATACTCAGCATTTCTATTCCTCCCAACACGGCGGAGATTGATTTTGGTTTCATCTGAAGACAGAACTTTCTCCCAAGTCCTCTCTAAATTGTTTAGATGTTCACTGGCAAACTTAAGACGGGCCATATTTCAGTCCATTACGGTGTAGTGTGTTACCAGTGGTGTTCTTGGTGACTGCGGTCCCAACTGCCTTTTATCATTAGCAAGTGATTCTGGTGTAGTTTTGGGTTGATCCACCACCTTTCTCATGATCATCCTCACCCCATGAGGGGTACATACAAGATCTTGTATGGAGCTCCAGACCGAGGGTCATTGGTGGTCCATTTCAGAGTAATCGCACCAACAGTTGTCACCTTCCATCAAGCTTCTTGCTGATGGTCTTGTAGGCCTTTCCAGCCTTGGGCAGGTCTTTTCCAGGTCTTGTCCTTGATATCCTTTGACAGCTCTTTGGGCTTGCCCATGGTGGTGGACAGACTGGAATAGAACAAATTAATTCTGTGGACAGGTGTGCTCTATATAATAGTAATGAATTGAGATCAGGAGTATCTGTAATTGACTGATTGTAATCTGTGTCACATGGGCAAACAGACAATCTGTGGGAGCCAGAATTTTGCATGGGTTGAAGGTGATCAAATACTTATTTTGCCTAATGACATGCAAATCACTTTCTAACTTTCATGTAATGTGTGTGTGCTTTTTGTTTATTTTGTTATTATTTTTTGTATTTAATTCAGTTTTATTTATATAGCACCAAATCACAACAGTCACCTCAAGGTGCTTTAAATCTTTATTTCTCTCTCTATTAAAATTAAATTACCATAAAAATTATGGACTGTTCATTTAATTGAAAGTGAGCAAATTATAAATTCAGCAGGGTATCAAATAATTATTTTTTTTATGTTGCATACCAGTCTATTGAGCAGTATTACATTTTGCACTAGTCCTTGATAGTGTGAGTCCACTATATTCTATAATACCATATGAAGTTTTTTTTTTTAAAGATCCAAATGGTTACAAAGTCCTGGCAAAGTAAACTGTGATGAGTCTAGATCAAGTGTCAGATCTATTAGTTTAGTTGTCAAATTCTTGAGGAGAGGTCAATTCATGCAGCACAAACTAACTGTAAGTTGAGACTGCAGCTGTCTAGGTTGCTGAAAGTAAGGGAAAATAAAGATATTGACAAAAATGATTTTTTTTTCGCTTTATGCTGAATGTAAGTTCTTTTATGAAGCTAAAATCAATGTAAGGGCCTTAGAATTAAATATTCAAGGTATGTGCACACAGCGAGTAAAGGCCTCTTTTATGATCATTCCACCACCAGGGAGAGAGCCGAAGAGGTATTGTACGTTTTCAGTGCTCTTTGTTTGGGTGTCACAACATTTTATTAAAAACAGGCAGAGAAGTGGAAGACCACATACAATTCTGATGATCTGGATTGGTTTTATGAACATAAAATAAAAGCGGGATTGGGTTGAATTACATTTAAATTCATTGTCACAGTGAAACATGTTACTCATGAAAAGCACTGGACCCAAGTGGAATCATCAGGAGGTACAATATATTGAAGCGTATTCATGAAGGATAAGCTCCATGCATTTAAACGGTTACTTAAGGCACTTGAACACTGATGGGCCTCACCATCAAGGCCTTGCAGTTAAATGCTTGAGTGCCAGCACGACTTGTCTTGCCAGCCACTTTCACTGGCTTCACGAATTACTGACATGTTATATCTTGTCTACGTCAACTTATCCGTTAGTGGGGGAGTTACGGGGTGCACTCTTGCATAAACAAGGAAATAATTGCTAAATGATTCATTGATTTTCATATCTCAACATTTCAACAGGGTTCTCTGGTTACTTGGTTTCATAAATAATGCATCTAATAAATGGAGCAAGAAGACAAATAACTAAAAACTGCCAGACCCCACTGGCTAGAAGTGAACTTAATATAAAGATAGCCCTGTAGCACAGAAACCCACACTTCAATCTGTTTTCAGAGTTTTTCCTTTCTGCCTTTTGATGCACATCACTGGGTGGAGTAAAAATGTCTTTTATCAGAACACTTTGCATCATAATGCCATTGCGCTGAGGTTTGTCTTTTCAGACTGTACTCTCATTAATGATTTTCTTTGAAATGCAAGACAAATTTATTTCTAATCCCATGTAGTGGTATTGTGCTGTCGTCATAACAACAGCATCGTAATCTGCTACAGAATGAAGGCAAATGGAGAAAAATATTAAGATGTGCATAATAATCCATAGGGCACACTCTTACCCTGTCACTGTGTGCTATTCCCAGCGCTCTTCTCAAATATCAGGCAGCATTTGCAAACACAAACATGCATCATACACGCACTTGCAAAAGCAGAGTCCCAGTGACCTGAATGGAGCTCTGCTTGCATTGTTGAAATTACACGAGTAAGATTTGGTGGAGAGACGCTGACCCTCTAACATCTGCTCTTGTTTTGACTATTTGTGAGGATTTACAGCCCCTTCACCTGAAATTCCCCAATTTCGTACTCACTGACCGAACCAATGAAATTCCTCCAGTCAGGTCAGTGATTTCAGTCTGTGTATTTATGACCTGCTGCCACATCCAGAATGAGATTGGACAAGAAGAGGGGACTGAGTGCAGCAGCTGAGTCTAAGTGAAGGCTAGCTCTGAGGAGCTTGGCAAAGTGATTGATTCCTCCTGGGAGAAATCCCTACTCTACTTCACTCTTTGGCCCAAGATTGAGTCCACTCCAGCAGAGTTAGGCCAGATAATCTGTGCCCCTGATTGAAAGTGAATTAAGAGGTTAACCCTTTAGAGTAGAGATGATCTGGGCTGGCAGGACTGATTGTATTTTTTTTTCTCTCTGTGTGTATATTTATGTATTTTTTGTGGGTGTGGTTTTCCAGGCATGCCTACCCACCTGTTAACCACAGGGAGCTTTTAGAAAATGATAGAGAGAAATAAAATATTCTGCTCACAAGCATCACATTTGCAAAAAACGTTTGTTTCATGTTGCACGAATGTCTAAAAAAACCCCCAAAAGTGGTGAGAGCTTTGCAGCTATCGCAGCTTTAAACAAAGAAACTGAGTTTGGTAAAATAGGGGTGAAGAGTTGTTCAGTTTAAAGCTCGATATCCACTCGGTCCCTCACCTATGGTTGTGAACTCTGGGTAGTGAGAGACAAAGAGCGAGGATAAAAGTGGCTGAAATGAGGTTTCTCTGCAGGGAAACCTGTGTCTGCCTGTGAACAAGAAGCTCAGTGATCCAGGAAGATCCTGACGTTGAGTTACTGCCTCTCCACACTCAATAGGAGCCAGTTGAAGTGGTTTGCACCCCTGGGAAGGGTGGTCATCAGGTGCCGTTGTCACTGTGAGGCTGAGCTGGGCAAGCAGCAAGAGAATGATTTACTGCATACAGCAAAGGAACAAATTTATCTTAGGCTGTAATTTCCCCTAACTGAAACACAGTTTGTTGACTTTTTTCCCCTAAACTATGGTCAGACTGACAAATGGTTATAAATAAATAAATAAATTTAGAAAATTAAGATTTAAGGGAAATGAAAGACAAACATCCTCTAAAATGATTATTTTTAAATTTGCATTCTGAGCTGCCCGCTTGAATCAGTGTTTTTTTTAAGCATTCATTAAAATGACAAATTAAAACATGTGGCTTTGGTATAAGAGTTTTGTTTCAGAAACTAAGCTCTGCACAAGCCTTTATTCTGCATGCACTGAATTTTCAGCATACAATATGCATGTGTGAGTGCGTGAGTGTGTGTTTAAATGTGCTCTTCCTTCTTGCGTAGTTTATTTTGTCTTTGAAACAGCTCTGACCCTGACCTCAGTCTCAGGGGTTATTGATCTGTCTAGTTGCTCTTTACAAGTCTGTATTTGTAAGTGTGTGTATTTGGATGAGTGTGTGAGTGTGGTAGGCCTAATGGCATGCACTTTCCACTGACCCTTATTCTAGCAGGGATATATATTCCTTTCTTTCCACCTATCAGTCATATTGTTCTTCCAGTATTTGAAATCTGATTTGTAGCCGAAATAACTACAGGTTGGTAAAACAGACATAGAGACAGTGTTGTAAAATAACAGGTTGTCTTTTCATGTCACTTGTTTTAATAAATGCTTAAGCCTTGCACATTTCAAACTGGTGGCAGGACTAATATTTGGAGTAGACAATAGATAATGAAGTAGATAATGAAAATGTTGATCTGTCTTACTTAAAGCTGAGGCCTATGAAGGAGGTTTAATGGTATTTTCATTGGACTGAACACGAGTGAAAAAGCAGCCAGTATCCAAGAAAAAAACTTTGAAAGACCTCCAGAAAACCTGGGGAATAATTGTTTAAACCACACTTAAAAAATGAAAAGAAAGTCTGCCTCCCTGGAAGCCAAATATAAAGAAATGAGGGATGTCTCAAGATTTTTGCACAGTACTGTATAGTCAAAAAATGTTTGCTGAGTTCATAAATTGAGTGAGCACTAGGGTAATTTCCCCATAGACTTCTTAAAAAGCTGATTTGTTTTTGCAAATAGAGTGAGTCATCCCCTGCAGATCACCAGAAAGAATGCAGGTTTGAGGATTTCTGCATTGGTTTCACTTATCAGCCCATGTCCATTTGTTATATATATTGTGTATGGTGAGCACAAATTAGCGAATCACTGCACTTCAAATAAGGATTAGAAGCATTTGTTGCCAAAGCATCACTTTTCAGTTTTCGGATCTGTATCACCAGTGTGGCTGAGTTTCCTGAGTTAGCTGGCCTCAGCCTTAGAGATAGGGTAAGGAGCTCAGACTTCTAGAGTTAGCTCAGAGTGGAGGCGTTGCTCCTTTGTGTCGAAAGGAGCCAGCTGAGGTGGTTCATGTGTCTGATTATGATCCCTCCTGGGTGCCTCCCCTCGGGGGTTTTCTGAGCATGCCCAACTGGTAGGGGACCCCGGGGCAAACCCAGAACTCGCTGGAGAGATTGTGTATCTCATCTGGCCTGTTAACACCTCGGTATCCCCAAAGAGGAGCTGAAAAAATTGCCAGGAAAAGGAATACCCTGCTTAATCTGCTGCCACCACAGCCCAACTTCAGATAAGAAGAAGAAGATGGATGGATGGACAGTTTGACAAAAAAACAAATCTTTTAGTAATGGCTGGATTTGCAGCAGTTTTTGGTCTGTTCAGAATTATTTATGAGCCATGTTCTATCTCTCCTAGCAGAGTTGTGTGTATAAGACGTGATTAACTGATTTCCAGATCTTCCCAAGGCTAATGGGAATTAAATACCTCCACTAATTCTCAGCCTTCAAGCAACCTGCAACTCAGTCTGTCAGTGACTCACCTTATTATAACATACCATGAACAGCGAAGCACAGCAAAATATTGCAGGTAAAACCCACGTCATCAAGCAAGTGCACACAATCCTTAGTACTGTTAACGCTCGTGTACATTATACCAAAAGGTACAGCAAATATTGATGCTTCACATACAAAAAAGAGATAGATGCAACCGCTGAAATATTTCTTTTGAGCATCAGAACATTTCTGTATAACTCCATGTTGTGCATGTCCTATAATAAACCTATGTAGGTAATAAAATACTGAGACAGCAGAACACCATATATCTATATCTTTTTTATGACATTGTATAAAAATTCTACAAGAGTGTACAAAGTCGTGTGTTATACTAACTGCACTATTTATGTGTGTGTCTTTGCTGCAGGGCTGCAGTAAAAATGGGCCTGTCATTCAGTGCAGCTCGGCCTAGTGACTCAGCAATATGGGACATGGTGGTGGAGCCTGGCAGAGGAGCAGCTCCAAACACCGTGTCTGTTGTCTGTCGCAGAAAGGCTGCTATCACTGCAAAGAGGTCAGTCTATCGCACGCACAGGGCATTTGCATGTTTTCGCTAGACCCTTCGCATACATGCAATAAAACACAATTTCTCTACACTCATAAAGCAATTTTCATCTTTTCTCATTCCTTATTCTGTGGCGCTGTCTATTGTTATAAAGATTTCAATAACCCCTGCTGCTACCTGAAGGAAAAGTGATCAACAGTGTGTTGCAGTGTTGCAATCGCTTCACAAGACAAATTGAAAATGGATGTTTTCAGATGAAAAGCAAAAAAAAAAAAAAAAAAAGTGCATTATGCTTGGTGATGCACAGACTGTATCCATTTTCATATAATAGACATTTTTCTCTGAGGAGGTAACAGCGTCACCCTGCGTGTCTCCAAGTTCTGCTCAGAATAACGAGATGTTTTGCAGGTGCAATTCTTCATTTCTTCCCACTACTACTACTATTGATACTACTACTGTTAATAATAATGATGACTGACAGCCCAAAATAGTAGACGTGCGCTCTACAGTATATTATATTGGGTGTGTTTACACTGACATAAATAAGCCCTTATCCAGTTTCATGAAACCATAATACAAGATACCTGAATATTACTTCCTGAATATGTCTTGCAACTTTTTTAAATGTCTTGTGATCACTAACGAGGATGCTGGTACTTATTGTGTATATATGGGAATGTGCATGGTTAGATTTTCCTGTGTTTTCATGTAAACATCATGCTGAAAATATGATCAAAAGCAGCATAATTGGATTACTCTGCTTCATGTAAACACACTTTGTGACACTGAAGGAATAAGACTGTAAAATACTTTAACATTGTTGTTTATATTTATTTAATCCTCTTTTTTTATATCTGGTTATAAAGTAATTTCAAATATAGTCCCTCATATGGAAACATTTAAACACACTTATTATCTTATATGTATGATACTTAACATCTGAAAAAAACAAGGTAATGATTACAGAAAGAATATAAATATTAAACTATTTGTTGATAGTTTTATATTGAATCAGTGTCTCTTTTTGTCTTCAAATGTATAACTTTGTGGAGTTGTACATTTATGATCTTAATCCATATTTGTTTTTCTTAGGCCAAGGTAACTGAAATAGTTGGTCCACTAGGAAATTTATAGAAAACAAAAAGAGTTGTTGTCCCTCAGGTTATCTTCTCATTTCTGTGGGGCTTTACCATTCAGATAGCTTTGATGTGCCTAAAATATGAGCGATGTAAGTAACGCTAAATGAATAAAAGTTATGTCCCGTTACTTCATTTAGTTTAACAGTAAACAAAGATAAAATTAAGATTAATTTCATAGAATTTTCTCTGCCTGTTTTGCCTGATGCACGCCAGCTGAATACATCAGTAGTAGCTGATGTTGATGACACACCAGCAGCCACCTCTATCCAGCAACGTCTGCCCACACAAACACACACCACCCGCCATCCGTCCGACCCACATATCAGTAATAATCCATAATCATGGCTACGTTATCCGGGCTTAAGCGCTTGCACGTTCAGAAATGGAGATTAGGAAGTAGAGATATTCCAAGGCGTGCTTCTTGTACTGAGATCCCACTAGGGGAGACATACACACATGCAAGGCATACAGAAACACACGCATACATAAACACTCACAACCCCCCCCCCCCCCCCACACACACACACTCCCATCACTGTGCTCTGAAGCCATAATGCATCTATGGGTTTAAAGGCCCCTCCCCATAGATGATTTCCAGGAAAAAGGGTCATAAAACCCTCCTGTGTTTATCTGTCTCGCACTTTCTCTCGAGGTATTCCCATGGTGAATCATTTTAATCTGTTTAAAATTTGACTGGGTCTATTTTACTTACATGAAAGATGAGACTTTTGGGTTGACATTTTTTTTTCAGGATTTATTTTTGAGCATTTTTAGCCTTTATTGCTGGACAGATCGGAATCAAACCCGGGGCTTTGTGGTAGTCTTGAGGCATATGGGCTGCCATGTTATCCCAGTGAGCTGAACCAGCACCTGATTTTCAGTTTTTTTTTACATTATTATTATTTTTTTTTACATTAGATAATTTTCTTAAATGGAATAGATATTTTAGGACCATGTCTTAATACACATTGAAAAAATATAGAAAAAAGAACAAAATGTTTTTAAATCAAATTTTGCATTTGGGATATAATGTTTCAACAGCCTTTTGGTAACAGTTTCAAGTGAAAGTGGGACAAATGGAAGGGAACAGTGAGCCGAACTCTGTCCAGAAGTTACAAAATCCACTTACCAGAATCTCTAAAGCTCAATGATTACCACATTGTATCTCTTTAATCTGTACAAAAATCCAAGAGGGTTACTGGCTAAACCCCTTTTTTTTGTCCAGGCAAGCCCCCCTCCCTACCCCTCCCTACCCCTCCCTGCATGGCAGTCTTCCTAACCTGCAGTAAGTTGGCATCGTGCTGGTTCATACCAAGAAAAACTTGATCTTTTTAGCTAACTCTAATAAAACAAACAAACAACAACAAAATCAACATTAAAAAATGCTGAGTTGGTTTGGTCTTCATGGCCAACTGTTTTTCTTGTCACGAACTTCTACAACTCAGCAGATGTTTCTGTGAGAAGCTTAACGTCGCCCAGGAGAATTTTGCCCTTTAGAGATGGAAAACGTGGGAAACAGATTTTCACTGGAATATGTTTCATTTTTTGACAGCCTAAAAGAACACTTTGATTTGTGTATAATCAGTTCTTTTAATCTTTAAGCCTCTAAAAGCTTACAGTTGCACACAAGCAAAAAAAAAAACAAAAAAAAAACATGCTTGCTTTTTTACTTTTATTTGTCTTTTAATTTGCGAACTGGAGTGCTTCACATAACCTCATCGTGGCCTCTTTCGCTGCACTTTGTTATCGTACAGCGATCCGTCCTTGGGTTGCTTTTGATAGAGCGTGAGTGTTTCGGTATATCCTGTGTGTGTTTGCATTGCTTTTTTGTTGCCACAGATTTCAACACTGTTGATCCTTTTCAAATTCAAGATTCAATCATGCAGAGATTTATTGTTTTGGTTTATGCAAAGTTTTGCTCCACTTCAAAGTGCCACGCTTCCATTCACACCCTGTTTCATTTTCCCTTTGATCTCTTCCTACTGACAGGTATGCCTACACACTCTCCAACATTAAATAACATCACATTCCATTTCTCTGACAATCCTTTGACCAGAATATTTGGCTGAAGTCTCTGCCAGCTCACTTAATCTTCTCTCCACACTCACTTTATTCTTCCATCTGCTGATGGAAATGAAACCTCCTGTGTATTGTCTTTACTTTCCAACTTAACACGTGGTTTTTCACAAAGTTCGGATTAAGCTCTCTTCATTTAATTTTCTTCTTTTTTTTCATTTGTTCTCCAAGGAACACTATAGACTAGTCACTATGGCTAAGCTCCTTTGGCTTTTAGACAGTTTTTTTTTTTTTTAAGGAAAGTTGTTATTTGAGTGAGTGCACAACCAATTTATAATATGCACTCACCAGCCACTTTATTAGGTACACCTTGCTTGTTCTGGGTTGGGCTCCCTTTTGCCTTCAGAACTCTGTGGCTTAGAACCAACTAGGTGCTGGAAACATTCCTCTGAGATTTTGATACATGGTGACATGTGGTAGTAACTTCATGATATGGTAACTGTATACAAATATATTAAAACATCAACTAGTATTATCTTATTATTATGAGTTTACTACCACAAGTCATTATTTAAAAACACTAATCCAAGTTGTCATATTGTTACCAAAATATGACCATGCTATTATTAACTGGTTTTGCCTTATAGACAGATGTTTGTTATAACCCAGTTACATAAAGTTCAATCTGATATTACTTATCCAAGTAATTATATTGTTACAGCTATTACTTTGGTAATTAAGTGGCAGTAACTTGCTATTTCTCTATTACCTTCTTGTTTTCACCTTATTACCCCACTATTATGCCATTATTACCAAGCCATAATAGAAAGTGCTACCAATATCTAAATGGTGTCTAAATGTTACCTGTAACCTAAGTATGTAATGTGTGTTTGGACATTCTTCACAAATATTAAACTTAAGCATTCAATTCGCATCAGTTTTGTATCTGGTGTGGTGTGTGACCTGTCCCTCATGGAGGCAAATTTTAGCAAACTTTATGTAGATTTTGCAGTGTAACTAAAATTTGCCAATTAGTTCACTGAGTGACTAAAAAACAAACAAACACAATATTGCTGACTACTGCTCACCAAAACATATCTAGGCTTGTTTTAACTTAACTGACTTTATTTTAAATATACGTTTTATTTCCAAGCAGGGGTCTTCTGGAGGTTTTACAACTGGACTTTGTACCAAAAGGTGTTTCAGAGCAGGTCGAAAGTCAAACCATCTCCTGGCGTCTAGAGTTGCCAGGCAATGTGAAGGATGTGGGCGTTATGCGGATCTACACCACCCAGAGAGACTACGTGGGGCTGGCACCTCTGGTCATGGTGAGAACTGTTTCAATATAAAATGCTCCCTTTTGCAGTATATTTATGTAAAATCTGATACTACAGCATAAATCTATGTGTATAAGATATTATGCATGTTTTGATATAGCTTACTGTTGGTTGCATTAATCTAGTCCTTACATTGTTTTTATTCATGACTTGGAATTAAAGATGTTAGCTTGCAGGTTTTGCATTGAATTATTTATGCAATCGATTGTACTCTTCCCAGCTGCCATAATGAATGGATGGATGGTTTGTACTCTTATTAATAATGATAGCAGAGAAAGTGAGAGGTTCAAAGTCAGATTAGGCAATGTGCCAGGGCACTTGACTTTGTCATAGGGCAATATTAGAGCATGCATGGGCCCCCACTCAATCTTTAAGAAACTAGCATTCATTGCCTTGGAAAAAAGCAGTTTCGTATTCAAGTTGATATGCATGTATGCATCATATATATTGAGGTATTATAATGGCACAGAAAAGCTAACTCTTGGCTGTGAAGAACATTTTTTTCTTTTGGTGGACTTAACATGCACAGATATTTTAGTCTTTTTCTGAAAGTGTTCAAAGCCTGTCAGCATTTATGGTGCACTCATTTGCAAGGTTCAATAAACCCAGCAATTAGCATTTTAATTAGTATCATCATATCATTCTGCAATGATATAAAGAGGGCAAAAAACTTGAAATCTTTTGAAAGTCAGCTCACTCAAATGGGAAAAATGTCAGAATTTTTTTGTATTTTGGTTTTGAATAGAATGAAATGAATGTCACGTTGACAGCAAATCACTTTTGTGACCGGTCTCCCTTTATTTAGTTTTTCTTCCATGTTAACTCACTGTAGGTCTACCCTTTGATCACAGTATTGTGCATAAATATTAAACATGCTTGCACTGATTCCCTGCTGTCGTGCGCAATCTCAAAACATTTTGAAAGAAAACTCTCTAAAACATCAAGGTACTTCTGCTGTATATTTGTCCTTGACAGATGATCCACACTATTTTGTGGTAAACATAATTTAAAGCACCATTTGAAAACAAACACAGTATGTTTCATCAGTCACAGTGAAAAAAGTATTTGCCCCTTTCCTGATTTCTTAGTTTTTTGCTCATTTGTCACATTTAAGTGTTTCAGATCATCAAACAAACATTAATATTAGATAAAGATAACCATATGTGTAAAAGTAATCAATAAATCATGAATTAACTATAATTAACCACATTTTTTTGAAAGCTGAGTTCAATTTCACTAGCAACACATCCTGCTACAATATAAAGAAAAAAGCTGAGAAACAAAGTCATTGACATCCATCAGTCTGGAGAGGGACACAAAGCCATTTCTAAGGCTTTGGGACTGCAGTGAACCATGGTGAGAGTCATTATCCACAAATGGAAAAGAAAACTTGGAACAGTGGTGAACCTTCACAGGAGTGGGCAGCCAACCAAAATTACCTCAAGAGTGCATCGACAACTCATCCAGGAGGTCACAAAAGAACCCAGAACAACATCTAAGGAACTGCAGGCCTCGCTAGTCTCAGTTAAGGTCAGAGTTCATGATTAAACAATAAGGAAGAGAATAAAAAGAGGCATCCATGGGAGAGTTCCAAGTCAAAAACCACTGCTGACCAAAAAGAACACAAGGTCTCATCTCACACTTGCCAAAAAACATTTCAATGATCCCAAAGACTTTTGGGAAAATAATGTGTGGACTGAAGAGACAAAAGTTGAAGTTTTTGGAAGGTTTGAGTCCCGTTACATCTGGTGTAAAACTAACACAGATCTCAAACTGAACTCAAATCTGATTGAGGTGCTTTGGCATGACCTTAAACGGGCCATTCATGTTCGAAAATCCTCCAGTGTGGCTGAATTAAAACACTTCTGCAAAGAAGAGTGGGCCAAAATCCCTCCACACCGATGTGAAAGACTCATTGCCAGTAATGGCAAATGTTGCTATAGTTCTTTCTTCTACAGGGCAATTATTTTTCACATAGTGACAAGTAGGTTTGGAAAACCTTTTTCCTTTACTAAATGAGCTCATCGCTTTGAAATGGCATTTTGTATTTACTCAGACTGGCTTTGTGTAATATTAAAATTTGTCTGATGATCTGAAATGTGTAAGTGCAACAAATGTGCAGAAAAGCTAAAAAATCAGGAAGGGGGCAAATACTTTTTCATGACACTTTCATTCACATGTGGGAAATATTCTTATCCCAGTTAAAGGTAGAGTGAATGGGCCTATTTCACAAGGAGGCTGCAACTCTCTTTAAACAAAAACAACTATTACAACCATATGAATCAGCTTCATCACCGCTACAGTCAAAACTTTGGCAAGATGAACCACTATATTGGCACAGAAATGTTATATTCATTCAAGTGACTATTGAACAAAAATGAAGGATAATGTCTGGCAGCAAAAAAAAAAAGTATATCTCAGAATATGTTTTATCCTGTAACCTTTCTATGTGACATTTGAACACATTTACTGTGTTAGTATAGTATTAGTCTGATTCACCTATAATGCTATAAAGGATTTATCACTAATTTGTCACCATTTGAAAAGTCGAGAAGTGAATGAAAAAGCAAACAATGCTACAGTTTGCTGCTGAGTGAAAATAAACACTTCTTTTCAGAAATCACATGAGAAATGAAAAAGCTGAACGACTTTAGCTGAACTTGATGAAACCAGATTTCTACAGGACATCAACACCTCTCAGTGTGGCGCTGGCATCACCACAGAGTGAAACTACTGCTTTCTGATTTTCTGCTATCCCTGATCCAGTGGCTTATGTTTGGGTCAGTGTTGGAGTCTGAACTAGAGCATGTCCTTTTGGAATTGCGGTCAGCAGCTGTCAAGCCGGCAGAGTTCAGAATGTGAAGCTGTCAGGGAACATCTGCCGAGCGCCGCCTGGTACTTTATTTCACAAGTATCAAGAGATAAAAAAAGCACTGATCACCCAAAGCTTCTTACACACGGAATGCCACTGCCTTAAAAAAAAAAAAAAAAAGACATATTCAGAGATCTTATAAACTGGGATCTAGTTGTAAATCCGTGCAGAAGGAAGAGTTAAAGTGTAAAATTAAAGCTTCATCAGGCCAGATGACACGTTGCAGGATGTGTGAGGGGTAAGCTGCTGCTCTGCACTGACAGCGTTGTACAGTATAAGGTGGGAAAATAGGTTAGAAGATTAAACATGTAATCAGGTTTAGGTGTTAGTCTGTGTTAGTGCTGATCTGTGGGCAATATAATGCACTACAGGAATTAGGGTATTTTCAGTATGACTGTCCCTATGATACATACGTTTTTAGCACATCTGTCCAGTTTGAATGTGTGTTTTGGTCTTGCCTCTCATTGCTGTTCCTATAGATATAATAGTAATGACTGCAAAATGTGTACGATGTGATAGGGTAGGAGGATTTTCAGAAAGGTTTACTGTTGAGCAGTCATATACCAAATGTGTCCACTTTTTTCCCATCCTATCTAGTTCTCACTCCTATTTAAAAGCAGACAAAAACAAAACCCAAGACAACAACATTGTGCTTGAAGTTACACCTGTAATTACCCCATAGCTTAACTCATTTACTGGAAATCGGTGGGGTCAACAACAGTAGAAACTCTTCTCAAGGGTAGGAGAATATACCTACCGCAGCTCTGAGGAACTTAGCATTTGAAATTTGTGCGTATGTGTGTGTAAGCATGACAATTAAGATATGTATGTCAGTTTAATTTACAGCTGGGGGACATCTCTTCTGTTTTCTGACTCTCCCTCACTATATTAGAAAATTATCCTCAAGTACAAAGCATTTTTTTTTGTCTACAACAGCAAATACAGCCATGATATGGTCTTAACCTAGACTGCTAACATGTGCTTTACCTGCCCTTCTTTATGCATAGAATACAGATATATTGAATACTGCACTGCTGACAGGAAAAAGTGTTTCAGTCCCTGTGAAAACTCTTGCCGTTGAGGCCAGTGGCTCAGTCACTGATGTGACCAACTACACCAACTGCAGGTCTACAGAGGAGGATGTACTCAAGGTAAGTCAAGTAAACTGTAAGCCCTGTTTGTCATATTTCTAATGTGTTTGGCTTTATGTGAAATAAGTAAGCTAAGCATTGTGATAGATGTAGCAATTGTAATAAAACCCAGAACACATAGTGTTAACTGTATCTAGAAGCTCTGCATTATGTATAAATAATAGATAATTGCATAATGCATTTTAAAAAAGCAGGTCTTTCAGGTTTATGTAATGGCATTTTGAAGTGAATGAAAATCTGGACTCATCTGCCTGTTGAATGCTGAATGACAATAGCTCATGATTCATTCTGGTATATGCCTCTGAAACATCCGCTGTCACTATGGCATCACATTCAACAAGCCCAGCTCTAGTGTGTTATTCTGTGTCTGTGTGTGTGTGTCTTTTTGTGTGTTAAAGCACTGTGGATAAAAGCAGCCTCTTCCAATATAGCGCAAGCTTATGCTCGCACCTCTCATTCCATAAGTAATTTGACCTTTGCGCAATGGATCTGTGTTAATGGGACAGAAAGAGCAAAAAGAAGGGTGAGGGTGGCAGAGAAGGAGAATCAGAAAACGAGAGAGGTATTTATGTTATTTTCTGTCAGACATCTCAGCAGCCACAGGCTTTGTGAGTGTAAGACAGTAAGTAAACAGTGGGAGAGTGAGAAAAGAGCTGAAGAGAGTGAGACTTTTTGATTTTCTCTATCAGCTTAATCCAGTTATTAGGTGTCTCCTAATGGTCTTCTACTTCCTGCAGTCACTGACCCTCTTAATGGAACTAAATGAATTTGAAGCCTCGGATCACAGACTTAACCCTTCATAGAATAATCCCCACAGACTGACTCTTTATTAGGGATTTAATTACGTGCAGTACATATAGATCTAGCTGCATGATACATTTTCAAAAACAAATCAATGACTATATCTACACAGATACACAGAAAATGGCATCTATTAATGAGAGCATGGATGGAAAAGATAAAGACAGGCTGTGCAGCCACTTCTTACATCAACATGGCACAGGGCAGATGAATGACTTCTATAAAAAATTTTCTGTAGTTACAACAGAAGAACAATTGTGTCTGAACAGGCAAATATGAACTAACTGGTCTCAAAGTACTTGAGTCTAATCAAATGTGTCACTGGAGGTTATTTAATGTTGTTCATATCCAAGACAATCTTTCATATCCAATCGTATTTTATTCTGAAAGCCCTACCCTTCCTGTGTTGCCACACTGGGGAACATTTCTCCCAGGAAATTCACCAGTCACCAAAATCACTGAATCTGGGACTTCCGATCCTCCAAGCAGTTGTTTCGCTGAGAGGAAATCCCACAGTATGCACTCCTATTGCATCAGCTGCACCTTTGAACCTGCAGTGTTTATAGGCCGATGCTGCCAGTGCTGTTCTTTAGTGCTGCATTTGGTTTATTTAATGTAGACGCACCATCAATGTTCTTTTCTAACTTCATATTTTTCCATGTAAAATGTTGTTTAAACTGAGAAAATGTACCATTTTAAGAAAAATATTAGCTAAGTTTGAACATTTTGAATTTGATGGCAGCAACACTTCTGAAAAAAGTTGGGACTAGTTAGCACTGTGTAGCATTCCCTCTTCTTTTAACAGCAGTCCGTAAATGGCTGGACACCGAGGAGAGTTATTAGACTTTAGGAGAGGAATGTGGTCCCATTCTTGTTTGATATGGGATTCTATCTTTTCTACAGACCTGGGTCTTTGTTGTATTTTTCATTTCATGATGCACCAAATGTTTTGAATCGGTGAAAGGTTTGGACTGCAGGCGGGCCAGTTCAGCACCTGGACTATTCTACTATGAAGCTATGCTAATGTAACAGATCTAGTATGTGGTTTAGCATTGCCTTGTTCAAACAAACAAGGTCCTCCCTGAAAATGATGTCATCTGGATGGGCACATATGTTGCTCTAAAGCCTGTATTAACCTTTCAGCACCGATGGTACCATTCCAGATGCCATTTCCATAGGCACTAATGCACCCGCATACATCAGAGATGCCAGCTTTTGAACTGAGTGCCGATAACAAACTGGATGCTCCCTCTCCTTTCTAATCCAGAGGACACAGTGTCCATGTTTTCCAAAAATAATTTCAATTGCGATTCCTCTGACCACAGAATAGTTTTCCACATTTTACATGACCTTTGCCTCAAAGAAGACGATGGTGTTTTTTAGTTGTAGCACTTTATGAAACTATTTCTCCTTGTTCCATCTCTTTACAGAAGTCTTGCTGTATTTCCATATTTGCTACAACTAATGGATTAATTATGGTTCTTCCAGTGGGCCAGTAACTTCTCTCCTTGAGCCAAAACCTTTCAGGATCCCTGGGATTACCGCATAAAGTTCTTCTGTGCTGTTTGAGACCTCAAAAAAAAAAGAAGCTTTTGTTCCTGTCATGATGTGTTTGCATAAACCTAATGTATGCATTCAAACAGCCAGGCTGGCAGATGGGCTGTTGTGCACCAAAACTACTACTTTTTTGTGCTAAAATAGCTATACTAACCGTTTACATACTATACTTTAGAGTTATGATGCAGCCATCCTCTTCTCTTGGTGCAAAGGGGAAGAATCAGCACTGGTCATGTGGCAATTTACTAATGCAGTGATACATCGTCTTTCTTTAAAGCCTTGTAATGGAAAGACTTTTTATGGAGAATTTAGTGAGCATAATAATGTAACTTAGAAAGCAATTTACACAATATGATGTTCATAGACTGTCCATTCCAACGCATTTCAGCCGTCTCCTGAACACAGATTAATAGAGAACAACACAAGCTGGGAATTGTAGATAAAACATTCACTGTTATTAAACACTGCAGCAAAATTCAGTGCTCTGAAATATATCTGATAGGTTGAAATGTGCAATAGACTAAAGTGCAGAAAAAAAAGCACAGTTAAAAATAAAACTGCAGGACATAAAATACCTAATTCTGCAATTTAATTTCCCCCAGTTAATGTCCTTCTTTTCCTACTCCAATTATCTCACAGTAAAACTTTATGCAGCAGAATGAGTTTATTCAGGTAGGGTTTTCTCATGTCTCTCAAAATACGATGCAAGCACAGCCCACGTAACCCTGCAGTATTTTAAATGACTTGTCATGAGTCAAGTTTTATGCATATTTAATTGTCTGGACAACAGTAAAATCAAGGCAGCTTCTTGCCTGTCTTTTCCCTTTTGAAAATAAATGAGGGCCAAGCTATCCTCCTGTTCTATTTTCTATTCACAAAGCTGGTGACGCTGCTGTGTGCCTCTGATCTCCTCGAGTGCTCCTTCTACTTTTCCCCCTCAGAAATCCCCCTGCTTCCCTTTTCACTCATAGCAGGAGAGGGGGAGGTGGGCGGATGGCTTTGTTTTTCAGAGGATAGTCTATGTTTGCTCCTTGAATTGGTTTGAGAGGCATTTAATAAACAAGGAAATGATGTATTACTCTGTGTCTTATTGTCAAGAAAACACTCAATTTGTGTTCCAAGATTTGTTTTGATTGAAAACAAAGTGAAAACAGCAAAAAAGAACAATTAACAAAGTGTGCTGACTGGAATTTCTAATGTAGAATAGGGGTTACATTTTCTATCCTAAATAACTGTGTTGGGGCAATTATTCAAAAATAATGCATTACGTTACTTAATGACTCTCCAGAGAACGCAATTTGTTTCTCTCATTACATACTCATTACATTACTTTTGCATTTCTGTGTAATATGGCCTGAAATGTATTGTCACATAATTACTAGTTATCAATATAAAACTTAGGCTGTAGTCCCACACACTGACACAAATCTCTAACCTAACTGGGAAATTTTAGTGCTTCTGTTTGAACAAAAAAGGTGACAACACAAAGCAAAGTTTAAAACCAGCCAAAAGAGACTTCAAAGCTATTGCCACAGTGATTCTACTTTAGACACATGTCCAGGTAGAAATGGAGGTTTGCACCCTGACTGCTCATAACTGGCTTTGTTATCTGTTGAAGATCAGGCTCTGACTGCTGGGCTGTGCTTGGCACACACTCTGGGATCTTCACGAGCTTCGTGTCTGTATGCTGTCTGTGCAGATGCTTGCAAAAGAGCCAATGTTGTGTTAGCAGTTGTTTCCTGTCCTGGATGCAGTTTGCACTTTACCATTGCGATCTTGTCTTTTTGTGGAATAAAAATAAAAGTAATGTCCTTATTGCCACTCCTCAAAGTTTGTAGCTCGTGCCACTATTTTCCTCCTCCCTGCACATGAGCTGAATTCAGCTGATTGCAGCTCAAGTGTGCAGGAAGAAGAAAAAAAAAGAATGTCTGATGTTTTTCTGCTTGTTGGCTATTTAAAGCTTTAGCTTCTTGGTTAGAGTCAAGATACAACCAGTTTGGGTCCAGGTGTCTTTTTGTTAGCATGCTGTCTTTGCACATGCTTGGTAAGATATGATGTCATGGAGTGGATATCTGTTTCTGGCCTGTGTTTATTTGTGTCACACTCTTGTCCCTTGCCGGAGTAAATTTGAATAATGTGTACGTCTCCACCCCTCAAAAATTGTAGACTGCTCTCCAACTTTTGACGTGATCTAGTAAATGGATTCTTTTGAACTCTGTGCATTATACAGATAATTGAAAACATTTGCAACATGGAGCTTGTACACACCATAGACTGTAATTTATCAAAGCCAGATAAAGGATCAATGAGACAGGCAAACTTCACCAACACTTACAGCTAAACAACCCCCTGCCCCAGCATTCTTTCTTGTACTGTCAGATGGAAAAGGGGGGTGGGGTGGGGGTGGCAAGTTAATAAGGCACATACATTTGATCAGTTTACTAACAACAGAAATGGCATCCCTCCTCATGCAAAGTCAAATCATCTACTGTCTATAGAGGAGGGAGTTGAATTAGAGAGCTGCCCAAGAAATCAGAGTCATGACCAGTCAGCATGATGGACTACCCTCTGTCATCATTTCCATGAGAGTTCTGCTCGGCTTACCTCAGAATTCATTCCTCCCTCTGCTTTTTCCTCACTTTTTCCTCCTCCTCCTTTTTGCCTCCCCTCTCTCCAATACTACATTCTATTCTCCAGTCTAGTGCTCTCCAATTACCTCTGTGGAGCCACTGGTTTGTTAAGATAAGTACGGCGGCAGTGGAGATAGGCCTCCAATCTTAAATAAAACACACCAACTGCTGTGTCTCACCTCATTGCTCTCACTGGTGGGGATTGTGGCGCTCCCACCTACAGTAAGGCATTACAGGAATGGTCATAAGGCAGAGTTAATTTACATTTGGTAACGGTTTCATAGAGACCACAGATGTGAATTTACATGACATAAACACAAACACACTGCAATTCCCAGGCCAGACTAGTGTGTGAAATTAATAAAATGTTGGTATGTGTGGGGTTTTACATTATTGTTCACTCTCTCCTCTCATCAGCCATCCACACAAACCTATTCAGTTTGCTTAGGCTTTACATGGAAAGGCCTTTAGCATGGGTACATCCAGAGAATATTGATTTCACATCACTAGATATCAGTCCACTTCCAGTTCTTGTCAAGTGACTCCTGTGTACGTTTCAAAATCACCTTCTTGCTCATCATATTTATGAAGTTTTTAGGGACACATATGAACCCAATCACTCTCAACTCCTTCATCCTTGATCTTTCTTCTCATTTTTCTTGACAGGTGTCAGAGCGCTGCAACTACATATATGTAAACGGCAAGGAGACAAGAGGGAAAAGTAGGATAATGCTCAACTTCACCTATGGTTTTCTGAGTGCCCAGCTGGAGATGAGCGTATGGATGCCCCGCCTGCCCTTGCGTATCGATGTGGCCGACCCTGAGCTCAGCCAGATCAAAGGTTGGAGGGTTCCTGTTACTACTGGAAACAAGAGGTAAGGCCTGACCAACTGCTGTTTTTCCTTGGGGTTCTGTTACCTTGCTTATGAAATACTGTAGGTCTTTGTTATGAAGTTCTGAGTTCTGAGATGGATGTAGCTAACATGATGTCACCAGTTGGGTTCAGAAGTCCCTTTCTGAAGCATCAAAATGAGCATTTCTGCCATTGCCATCTTGGTTGCAAAAAAAAAAATGGATCTGATGAAGACGGGCGGGTCTAACTGTGAAACAACTTGTCAATCACTGGCTAACTTGCGATTGACAAGTCATTTCCATTTTGAAACATGGTATGACCAAGATTTATAAAACAGACTTTATTTTTTATTCAGTATGACCCAAAATGAGTGACTGAGTCCTTAAACTCAGGTAAAGACAAAAAAAAAATATAAAGTTTTCCCATAAAGGTCTATAGGATCTTAAATCTTTTTGCAACCACAGCTATCACCACCTGGTGGCCTTCAGATAGAATGTGGGTTTAACTCTAAAGCTCTTGCTCACCCTGGAAGAAATCTTTCCTGTACTTTATGTTTTTGTTGATACTGGTTCAGAAAGACATTGAATCAGCTCGTACATTTTGAGAATGTTAGTGGTGGTGTTGAATTGAATTATACTGAGTGGTGCGTTTCTAATATCCATCTGTGCACTCTTCACACTCAGTCATAACAAACATCACATCTGTGTTTGGTACATTAGAGAGCAGGCGAGAGTAAAGGCAACACAGTTGCCCTGGAGGTAAAGGTTAGTGGGATTTTACTCAATACAAGTCACTATTTTCCCCACTCAATACTAATGATGATGGCAACCTGATGGGCTGTCATTTCCCAAAACATTCATTACCCAGCTCTGGGCTTAAAGGAACAATAGGTCAGAAATGTGAAATTCGACAGCGACTGTACTGACTAGTCTCTCTCTCTTTTTAAATAAAACATATAAATAAAATAAATAAAAAAGGTGCTTATTTTTTTTAACCATACTACTTTGTAGACTAAGTTACATGTGTATGTAGTGAAGACAAAACAGACGTTTTTATACATTTTTAATATGTTTTAAGCATACTCAACAACTAAAAACATGAAGTATTTTCACCTCTGCATGCTTTTTATGGACGGTTTATATCTCTTTTGGTTTCAAACAGACTGTTAAACACTTGTAGAATGTAAAACACTTCTAATCAATGAACACTAATATGGTTTAATTAACACTAATACTGTGGTTATTGATTTGAAGCCTAGACACTCTATAAAAGGCATGCTGGTTTAAGGATTATTGAAAAACTAATTGAAAAATGGGATAACAGAAATCTCAAAGCATTGTGTTAAAGTGTTTTTTAAAAAATCACTCTTTTAAATGAAATCAAGGGCAAAATATACAGGACTATGCAAAATCACGAGCCTCTCTATTTCCTTATATTTTGCTAGGAAAATGGGGAAATAGGTGCAGTGATTTATTGAAACATGTGCAAACATACATGGAAATAAAGTACAGAAGGCAAAAACAGAGTTTGTGCAGTTTTAATGAGATTGAAAGTCAGTATTTGGTATGAACACCTTTGTTGGTCGATACAGCCTGAACTCTCCTAGGCAAACTTCCTTGTAATTTCTTCGGCTGCTTTCCTGATGGTTTTGCATGGTCGATCAAAATCTGATGATACTTTTCTGCGTTCATAATTCCATCAATTTTGAACGAGATCTCCAGCACCTCTGGCTGAAAAATGCAGCCCCAAACCATGATGGAGCCTCCACCGTGTTTTACAGATAGCTGTAGACACTCACTGTTGCACCTCTCTTCTGACCTCCTCCAAGCATATAGAGAACAATTAAAAATGTCAAATCTGGGCTCATCACTCCATAAGACCTCTTGCCACTGATTTTCAGTTCAGTTCTTGTGTAAGTTGGTATACCTCAGCCTTTTCTATTTGTTTCCATGGCTTCTTGACAGTCACAATGTCACTTAAACGATTTCTAATGAGGCTTCAGTGAACAGTACAGTAGATGGATCAGTTGAAGGGCCAGATGCATCTCTAAGGCTGTGCCAGGGCTTCTCTGGATTTTTTTCCTAATTTCTTAAGGACATGATTTTGCAGAGATTGTTCATCTGCTGGAGATAGCTTTTGTCTTATTCTTCTTCTTTTGTCCTACACTTTGTCCACTATCTACATCATGCCAAGATATGCTAACAGCTCTTGGGGAATCACCTTGTTGATGAAAAATACTGTTTTCTGCATGTTAAACTGTTATCACTAGATTTTTCATAGATTAACCTAAAGAAATGGAAACAAATTCTGAATTTCTGTGACAGGCTGCTAGTAACAAAGTACCTAAAGCTAGAACTTTGGGTAACACTTCATAATACAGCCCACGACTAAAGCCAGAAGTACCCTGTAATTACATGCAAGTACACACATTTTACAGGTATTTTAAGTTAAGCACCTTTTCATGCTTGAGTAACTTTACAGTATTAAGTGGTCTATCAAACAAATAAGCAAACAAATTATTTCTCTGAAAATGGTCAGGTACAAGGACTGGACTGAAAATGAATGAAAACACATCTCATGTCCAAAGTAAACATTTGACAGACCTTCAGAAAGCCTGGAGAACTATTGCTCAAGACCACTTTACGAAATGACAGGAAAGTCTTACTACTTGGAAACAAAATGGAAAGAAACTGGCTTGGTTGGCTCAAGAATTTCTGCACAGTACTGTAAGACAGATATAGTGATAGAACCTGAAATAAGTCTTGTTTATCCTCTGCATATGGACGGTCAGCAACATGCTGATAACTTTCATGAACATGAACATAAACAGGATTTAGAGTGACTTTTGCTGTCTGGTGTTGAGTCACGCTGATTTAAGCAGCATTTCCATCACGTTAAGCTCTCACCTTAGGCTATATAATAATGATGTTTATTGGGACTGTAGCGCTTGACAGGAACTTTGTGCCTGCAGTGTAAAAACATATTCACCAACCCTCCAGCACACCTGTGGTGCAGTGTGTGGCAGACCAGCTGCGTGTATGATAATTATATGATCATTGCTGAGGGGTTTGAGGATGGCTCACAGCTTAACCTCTATCACCCATAAAACAAACCACTCAGCTGTGGGATCCTGTTTAATTTAACTTCAATTCATTTAGCGGAAAAGGTCACTCAGCATGTGTTGTGCCTCTACAGCAGAAACAGCTATGCTGCTGCTGGTCTTCAATGTTTTCCTTCAGCTTACCACCACTTATTGCTACAGATTAAATTAATGTTTTTCTTTTTTTTAGTGTTAGTTGTACTGTATGTGCACTACTGGAAGCAGGTGGAGATAGCAAGTCTGGCTTGCTATTGATATAATTTCTCCACTCTTAACTACAAGACTTACAGTGGGGGAAATAATTATTTAATCCGCTGCTGAATTTGTAAGTTTGCTCACTTTCATAAACAGTCTCTAATATTTAAGGCAGTTTCATTTTAATGGCAAAGGACAAAAAAGAAACCAAAAAAAAAACATGGCCCCTTCCATTAGCCCCTCAGTGCAGTGAAATCGCCCTGTACCCTTAGCGGAAAAATAGCCCCAAAGCATAATATATAAAGCATAATGTCCTTTGGCTTCATACTCAGCATTTCTCTTCCTCCAAACATGGCTGATCTGCCAAAGAGCTTGATTTTGGTTTCGTATTGACCACAGCACTTTCTCCCAAGCCTTCTCTCGATATCATTTGGATGTCCACTGCCAATCGTTACCCCGAAGAGCCCACAGCCATTTCTCCTTGAAGGAAAATTTATTCGGAATTTCAAAAAACTTTTTAAAATTCAAAACTTGCTTCAAGAAAATTCCCAGAACATGTGAAACTTGTGTCAAGGTGGGGTTCTTACACACATGTACAGGCTTAAGAAGGCTCCTCCCATGTAGTTTTGGCTTGATCCACCACCTTTCTCATGATCATCTTCACCCCATGAGGCAAGATCTTGCATGGAGCTCCAGGCTGAGGGCGACTGATGCTCATTCTGTGTCTTCCATTTCTGAGTAATCGCACCGACATTTGCCACCTCTCACTAAGCTTCTTGCTGATGGTTTTGTAGCCCATTCCAGCCATGTGCAGGTCTAGAATCTTGTTCCCGACATCCTTGGCACCTCTTTGGGTCTTGCCCATCATGGTGGAGAGGCTGGAATGAAAGAAACTGATTCTGTGAACAGATGTGCTTTATACACATTATGAGTTGAGATGAGGAGTATGTGTTGATCGATTGATTACGCCACAGCCAATCTGTGAGAGCAAGAATTCTGGCTGGTTTGTGGGGGATCAGAATACTTATTTCACACAATGACATTCAAATCTATTTATAACTTTTATGTAATGTGTTTTCTTTGGATATTTGGCTGATATTCTCTCGGTCTCTGTTAAAAATGAAAACACCATACAAATTAGAGACTGTTCATTTCATTGGAAGTGAGCAAACTTACAAATTCAGCAGGGGCTCAAATAATTATTTCCCCCCATGGTATAGTACGCATAATGCTTACAGTCATTCTGCTAAGTGCTAAGTGCTTGCTTCTTGAACTTTCATATCTCTGCAGGCAATGCACTTATGTACCTGTCAATAGGGGCTGTATGTAACTCACTGTGTTTTATTCCTTTTTTGTGTCAGGTCTACATGGGACAGTGATGAAGAGGAGGAGATGAGGAAGGGGAGGGGTTGCGTGCTTGCAGTACCAGCACTCTGCAGTAAGGGTGCTCACACCCTTTGTAGCCCAGCCTGACACTGAGGCACTCCCAACGCGCTAACAGGGGAAAAACCTGTTGAATACTTTCTGGGTTCTGATTGGCAGGTACAAGCTTTTTAACATTTCCAAATGCAGCCCACATGCCAGCAGGCTTTATTAGGCTTGACATGCCCGTTCTTCAGTTTCATGCTTTATAAATATAGGGAAGCCATAATAATTATACACTGTCACATTTAAAACAAGAGGTTGATAGCTTTTCTCTGCATTCTTGTGCTAACTATGATTAAAAGCCGCCTGACCTTTTGCCATAATACTTAATCTATTTTCTTGTATTGATTGACAGATAGATGTGACCAACCTCGTGCGCTATTCTCTAAACGTAGCAGATCCTGATGTAGCCAGAGTGCAGGACGGGGTGGTGCTGCAGAGGAAGGGCTGTGGGCGCCACTACTGTACAGGTGAGTCATTAACTGTGTTTGTTTGCATGGTGTGAGCATCATGTATATCCATCTTAAGCTGGAAAAAG
This sequence comes from Pterophyllum scalare, assembly GCA_024447675.2. Classification (NCBI taxonomy): domain Eukaryota; kingdom Metazoa; phylum Chordata; class Actinopteri; order Cichliformes; family Cichlidae; genus Pterophyllum; species Pterophyllum scalare. The sequence continues at coordinate 123,697 of JAMQGT020014825.1, read as the reverse complement.
GATGCACTTGTTGCAGGTGCTGTCCCCTCTGACGTCAGCGGTCCTGGCTGAGAGGAGCATCAGGGTGGTGGATGATAAAGTGAGCGTGACAGAGCTTGGAGTGCAGTTGGTGTCTGGGCTCTCTCTGTCCCTGCAACTCAGTCCAGGGAGCAACAGGGCTATTGTTGCCACGGCAACCGCTAAAGAGATGATCATGGAGCGCAAACAGGTAAGCAGCCAGAAAATTGTTGCACACAAAAGCATACAAGTTTAAAGCACCTCATTTGTTCATGATGGTACTTAACAGGCGTGAAAATAGAATTTTTCATGCAAGTTAATTTGAGAATTATTCATTTTTAGCCTCACTGTAAAACTTTCACATTGAAAACAGAAGAACTGCTCGGCCATATGATGCTCAAGACCACTTTTTGTACAGGATTAGCTGATCTACCAAGTAAGCATAGAACAGATTTAAAAAAATGTACTCCAGACACCACAACCCAACACCCCCAAGAAGTAACTCAACACAACTTTATACCAAAAATCTCCTTGTCAGCTAGTTTGCCATTAGCATCCATCCATCCATCCATCCATCCATCCATCCATCCATCCATTGTGTGTGAGAATAAATAATTTTTATGAAAGATGACTTATGGCCCTTTTACTCCTTTTAACACCTTTTCATTTTTATCTGATAAATATTATTGTTTGTTTTTAACTAGCCCCTGGCCTCCTGTCATTGTGCAAGAGTGCCCCTGGAGAAAATCAAGTTGACAATCTGTACTCTGAACTTTTCTTTCAATTACAACCCTTGAAGTTTGCCAAGTGTCAGTGTTGTCCCCATAGGCAAGGTTTCATAATACAACTTAACTAAGATCACAAATAGAAATTCAGAGTTTGCCAATTTTGTGTTTAAATATTGAAGGTGAGAGTGCACAATATTTTTTCTTCACAAATTCCATCCTTTTATTACTGACACCAGTCTGGAAACAGTTATTCAGCTCTGTGAATAATAAAGCAAGAACATAAATAACATCATTGTATTCACAGACTTGTCTCTTTAGTTCAACATGTTTGCTATATTCTGAACAGAATAGAAAAGCCTGCTAAAGTCAAAAAGTTGTTCCACTTTGTGATTTGAAATCAAGCCTCATAGAAGTGGCTTGTGTGAAACATGAACCACTTGTGATATACAGTACCAGTCAAAGGTGTCCAAAACCTTTGGACCTATGTATCAGAAATTCTCCTTTGAAATCTAGTGTTTCTTAATTTAAGCCTGAAGTAGTCCTTGGTATCCAGTATAGAAGCAGGTAAAATAGGCCACTGACCGATCCTTGGGAGGTTCATAAAGGAGTCCTTGCTTGCAAGTCATATCATCTTTCTTTCTTACTCTATTAACAATAACAGTTTACCTAACTTTTAAACATTTATTAGCTTTGTTGTGGAGGTATGGAGATGTCTATAGGAGAGGGCATTGGACTTTTTAACCAGATTGTTTAACTCAATCTCAGAGAGTAAGAGGATGCCTGAGGAATGAAGAAGACGTGTACTGGTACTTACTTTCAAGAACAAGGGTGATGTGCAGAGCTGTAGTAACTACAGAGGGATAAAACTGATGAGCCTTACTATAAAGCTGTGGGAAAGAGTTGTTGAAGCTGGGTTAAGGAGAGAGGTGACAATCAGTGAGCAGCAATATGGCTTCCTGCTAAGAAAGAGCACTACAGATGCAAACTTTGCTGTAAGTGCTGATGGAGAAGTATAGAAAGGTCAGAAGGAGCTGCACTGTGCCCTTGTGTAGAGAATGCATATGACAGGGTGCCAAGAGAGGAACTGTGGTGATGTATGAGGAAGTCAGGAGTGGCAGAGAAGTATGTGAAGGTGGTGTAGGACATGTATGATGACAGTGAGACAGTGGTGAGGTGTGCGGTGGGAGTGACAGATGGGTTCAGGGTGGGGGTGGGATGACATCAGGATTCGGCTCTGAGCCCCTTCTTGTTTGCAATGGTGATGGACAAGTTGACAGATGAGGTCGGGCAAGAGTCTCCATGGACTACGATGTTTGCAGATGACATTGTGATATGTAGTGCAAACCAGCAGCAGGTGGAAGAGAGCCTGGAGAGGTGGAGGTACTGGAGAGAAGAGGAATGAAAGTCAGTAGAAGCAAGACAGTATACATGTGTGTGAATGTGAGGGAGACAGGTGGGAAGATGAATGTGAAGGAGCAGAGGTGGTGACGGTGGTCAACCTCAGGTCAACCATCCAAAGCAAGGGACAGTGTACAAAAGAAGTGAAGAAGAGAGTACACGTACAGTGAAGCAGGTGGAGACGAGGGATGGGAATGATTTGTGACAGAAGAATAGCAGCAAGAGCGAAAGGGAAGGTTTACAAGATGGTAGTGAGACCTGCTATGATTTGAAGACTGTGGCACTAACAAAAAGACAGAAGGTAGTGCTCTAGGGGGCAGAGCTGAGGAGTTAAGATTTTCTTTGGGAGTGACCAGAATGGACAGGATTAGAAATGAGAACATCAGAGGAACAGCTCAGGATGAGCAGTTTGGAGACAAAGTTAGAGATTATTTGTACACGTGCAGATGAGAGATAGTGGATATATTGGACAAAGGATGATAAATATGGAGTATATAGAAGACCACAGAGAAGATTAATTGATGTAGTGAAGGAGGACGTGCAGTGGGTTGGTGTGACAGAATACGATGGTAGGGATAGGGTAAGATAGAAGCAGATGCTCCGCTGTGGTGACCCCTAAAGAGAGCAGCCAAAAGAAGAAGAAGAATCTTTGTTGTTTGCTGTAGTCTAAAACACCCCAGTGTGAGAACGGTGGAGGATGGATGTGCCACATATCATGATGGTATTCAGCTTCTTTAAGCACAGTCTAAATTTTAAGGATTGCAAACACAAGTGCACCAAGAGAAATGTCTTGGGTAATAACTGCACTGTTCAACATTCATTTAAGCTTTTTTTTTTTCTGGTTAGAGTTCAGCTGTTTCTGCACAAGGAGCAAAAGTACTATAAGCATCATACACAATATATATTTCTCATTGAAAATCTTTTGAGACGGAGCTTAAAATTACACTTGAACTTGCCATAATAAAATAGTGTGTTATTAACATACCCTAAATATTCATCTTGCAACACAGATATAATGGCCTCCTACAGGAAGAACTTGAATTTAAAGTACCCCCAGAGCAGAGCAGATTCGCATACCACTGACCTTAGGGGTTTAATAATATTTGTGTTTTCTTCTTGCCTCTCTGAATGTGAGCTCTTTGTGTTCACAGCCTCGACCATCATCTGCAGCCACCATGCTGCGTGAGAGAGCGGGAGAGGCAGACAGGGTGCATAGATGATCATTTTAAAAGCTCACTCACACATTTAGCCGTGGCAGCCTGCCTATTTTAAACCAGCTCCCTGTCGCAGGCATGGGGCAGCAATTAGGCAGTCCATAGCTGCTGGAACAACAACTCACTTTACCTCCAGTACACACTGACTGTTGCTGATCTGCTCTGTCAATAACAAACTGTTTGAACCACGCCAGTGCCCATGACCAGCCAATTGTGTCTGTGATGGCAGGCTGTTAATGTTTTGCTCTGGGCAATTCATAATGTATTCAAATCCAAAATATAGGTTAGGTCTTTGGTGAGTTAGTAGCTCACATTAGCTACAGGAAATAGGTCATTGTGCATTAATGTAATTTGACTGGCCAGTTCTGGTCATTATGTGACCCACGTTAATTAATTTTTGTTGTTTCTTTTTGAATGACTTTTATTAAAGTATCATAATATAATTAAGGTATGAAATGCAATTCAGCCAGAGTGGATAGCTATTTGCTGAACTACTTACTAGTATGAACTTTAAAGAGATTAACATTGATATTATATACTTTAGAGAGATTGGCATAGGAAGTTTATTATTATTAACAATAATGAGAATATAGCCCAAGGGAGGTATTGATTTACTGCCTATATTCTGACCTGATTTTCTACTTATAACCTTGTGCTTTCTTTCTTGCTTTTCTTTCTTTCTTCCTCATAGGAGGCATTGGTCAGCTGCTGGGTTTCATTTAGTGATGGGGCAGTTGTTCCACTGGAGCTGTTCGACCGTAGTATCTACTCTCTGACAGTCTCTACACCAGATGAGCGGGTGGCCACAATACGCCGCACCCCGCAGTCTGCATTTGTAGTAGCAGAAAGTGAAGGCGAAGGCCGGGGAGCACTCGTGAGGGTGGAACTGAGGATCTGTGAAGAATGCCAGAAATCTAAAAGGAAGAGCAAGTTGGCAGTTGGCTCAGGGCTTCTCAAGATCAATTTCCAGAGTAGCAGCAGAACCGTAGCAGGAGAAGGGAAAGGGGGCACTGACAGAAATAAGGACTTAAATGGCAGTGCATCAAAAGTGATGAACAAAACAACAGTGACATCAAACAGTGCCGTCACAGAGATAGATAAACAGTTGAACAGGACCAGTCTATCTGACCAGCAAGAGTCTATTCTGGCAAAAACTACCACCCCAACGACAGTTTCAACCAGAAATGCACAGCCGCATGTTGTCTGGATTGGAAAGACCACCAAAGCTCCCAAAGGTTCCACCTATACTCTCAGTACCACAGCTTCTCCTGCAACAATCAGAAAATTGAACTTAAATACACAACTAAGCACTGCCAAACCTATTGCAACAACAGTGGGTGTTGTACGTAAAGAAGAAGGAAATAGGAAAAGCTATGGAAACATGCTTGACAACCCTGATTCCCCTGCAGACAATGATACTCCTAAAGTAGAAGTTACACCCAAGAAGTTGCCTCCTAAATCTAAAACTCCCAAATTAATTGAGAGTGACCTCATTAGGACATTCAAAGCTATGACGGACATGGAAATTGGCATGTATGCCTTGGTGGGGGTCTCCTGTGTAGCCATCTTGGCTTTTTTGCTCAACTGTGCATCATATAGTCTCTGTTTCAAGAAACAAAAGACCCCCATACAGGCCGGGACAGACCCCAGCACAGACACAAAGGATCACAAGCATGACTGGGTTTGGCTGGGGAACACTAATCACAGTGCTCCTGCCTCAGGTGCCCCAGCTCAAGTGTCCACACTAAAACGCGAGCCTCATTGCCCCCTGGAGTCCCGCCATTCAATAGATTCCATGGGCCATCGCAGCCTAGAAGGCACGTTGCCCACAGTGAGTGCCGCAGCTGTCCCAGAAAGAACTGCCACCCTGGGACGCAGTAGGAACAGCTCTCAGCACCAGCAGTTTCAAGGAAAGGCAGTTGACCCCATGGCAAACCGTTCGGCCACCCTACTGGCAAGGCCTCACCGCAGCGAGCCTCTTCATTCTCCCACCAGTAAGAGAAATCAGGTCCAGTTCACCACCTTCACAACGCTGGACATCAAGCACTTGGCTGCACTGAAGAAGAATGGTGTTGATTTAGACTGGGCCAACCAACAGAAGCAAAAGCAACAGCAGGCCCCTGCTGAGCCTCAAACACCTTTACCTGACATGCCATGGCCTGTAGTCAAACCTCTGGGAGAGCCCCAGTGAATTTTTTTTTTTTAGGTGTGTATGTGTATAGGATGTATAAAAGGAAAAGAAAAAACTTTCATTTTTCCTATAAAAAAGGAAAAAGGATGGCTTAGGATGTATATGAAGGAGATTTTGTATTTAACTTGTGTGCCCAGTGCAAACCTGTACAGACCAAGATGAAGTGATACTCTATTCATTGTAAAGATTGAAAGCAATTTGCATGGTTTTATCCTCTGATAGAAAATTATTACATTTGAAAAAAAAAAAAAAACCCTATAAATTCTACTGATTTATTCCTGTAAATATAGACAGTCGCTATGCTGTTACTTGTTTTTACATTTCAAATTCAAAACAAATGTTCAGCTCCTTTTGCTTTTTCACAATTCTGCTGCCCCTGTAGAAACAGCTCTAGTTTCAAGGGGGATATTTCTTGTAAGTAATTCTATTCTTTTCCATCCTTTAGTACTTTTTGTAGGATTCCTCTAGAGAATACCTGAGGACTCTGTGCAATTTGTCAGAGAATATGCAACATTTATCAAGTTATTTTGAGCAATCTGTCACTGCAGTCTTCTCCAGATATTTATTCAAATGAAATGCCGGCTATGCAAATAGACTTTGCAGAGTTTGAGATGGACATTCCTGAATTTTTTAACAAAGTTACCTTGGGCTTCAGGCTTCTCCTGGGGCCTGGTTCTACAAATTGTAAAAAACTGTGTAATCTTGGTCTCCCGACACAGTGAACATGTTCTGTGAGATTTTTCATGTGCAAATGAAAAAAATATGCCTTTTTTCTGTAGCATCCTTCTTTTTTTAAAAAACCAAAATGTGACGTGTATTTCCTTTGAGATTATATCAATAAAAAAACCAAATAGATTCATCATAATTGAAAAAGGATTTAACTCTGTCATTGTTTTTAAAATAGCAACGTAATTCACAGGAAAGTATCGTAAATGGTTTGGATTACAGGCTAAAGCTTTGGTAGGAATCCATGGGATTTAATTATGCTTAATCACCGTTGAATGTCATTTAAGGTTGATGTTATCATTGAAATGTCACTCTGACGAACGTATATCTGAAATGCCTGCCAATACTGAGATTCTGCCCTGCTGCATAAAATGACTCCGAGAGGAAGAGAAAGCTCAGTGGAAAGAAACTGATTCTCATTCTGTGTATCTTGGCTGTGTCCCCAAAGAATCCCAGGTATTTTATCAATGGTTGAGGCTTGCATATTGTAACTCATGGCTCATTTGTCTCTTTTTTTTTTCCCTCACTCCCCTCCACCCCCACCCCCCCTCCCCCGTGTCTCTGAGGTGACCGCAGCTACACCTTTTAAAATTACATTCTGTAACTGTGTTGCATAAACAACCTCACCAGCTTAAAGAAGCCCAGATAATCTGATGCCACGCACCTCAGGAATTGGCAGCGTTGGATATGATGGCGCACATTGTCACTCCCTGCTGCACAACAGCATCGGGTGGATTTGGAGTGTTGATAAAAGCAATTTTAATAACTTTCTCTCAAATTCTCTACCTACAGGCCCAACATTTTTTTTGTATGTGCGCAAACCATCTCTTCTTTCCAGACGATTTATCTGTCCAGCAACAGTAGGAAAAGTAAACAAACTCATCTCAGCGATAAGCAGTGATTTAAAGCTGTCTCTGTGCTGCATTGTGGCCCAGCATCTTTGATTGTGGACCCTCTCTATCAAACAGGGCAGAGAATTCAGAACTCAAAAGTTCAGACACAGAATTGATTAAGATATAAAAGCTGCACAGTTGGTATGACAATAATCACCAAATATGTCACACCATGTTTTTCCACTTAAATGCTGTGGCTTTTTGGAAACCTTTTTGCTGTCAAATTCATCCAATCTTTGGCTCCCACATATAAACTAAATGCCATTTCAATTATGACAATGTGAAATGTCTGGCTTTATCGCAGTTTTGGAAAAGCTTTTCAGTTAGTCATACTCATCATACAAGATTTTGATGCAAAAAGAGGGGTTGGAAAACAGCATCATAACGTATAATTCTAGCTACATTATACTAGCAATAATCCATTGAGAGTCATACACACAGCAGCCGTGACTACTGCATATAATCAAGTATGTAAATCAAAAATTGTGTGTGTTAATTTTCAAACAAGACAGGAGTCCCATGATATCATTATAGCTGGATCTGTAATCTGGAGCATCATCTTCCCTGTTGACACATTTAAGGGATTGGGGTCATTGTGTTAGAGGATTAATGTGCATTAGTGGACCATCTCTATGGAACAGTCCTGATAATGTTGGCCAGAAGAGACGAGGTCATTACTTATTTGACAAGTCTGCTGTTCCACAGGTTATCTGGTTACCTGGTTAGTTGGATGAAAGTGCAAATAGGAAAACTATAGTGTATAATGATTAATATAGTATAAAGCTGAAGGGGTTTTTAAGAAAATCAACAAATCATTTTTCGTTGATTTAAATAATATAATATTGTGCAAAAATCTTGAGACATCACCCATATTTTGGTAGGAAAAATGGGAATTAGGTGCAATGAAGTATGAAAAATGTGCAAACATACATGGAAACATATGATGAAAAAACAGAATTTGTACATTTCTAACCAGCTTGAAAGTCAATATTTGGTATAACCAACTTTATTCTTTAACATAGCCTGAAGTCTCTGAGGCAGCTTTTTTTAAAAATTTCTTTAAGCAGTCATCAGGAATAGTTCTTCAGAGTTCTTAAAGGACATTCAAAGCTCTTATTTGGATGTTAGCTGCTTTTTTGTTATGTTTTCTGTCAAGATGATCGCATAATACTTTAGAAGTGTTGAGGTCTGGGCTCTGGGGAGGCCAATCCATGACTGAAAGTGTTCCATTGGGTGTTTTTTTATTCAGGTATGCTTTTACAGCTTTGGCAGTGAGTTTGGGCTCATTCTCATGAAGAATGAACTCGCTGCCAATCACATGCTTTCCAGATAGTATTTCATGATGGATCAAAATCTGAAGTCAAGATCCCCAACACCACCGACTGAAATGCAGCCCCAAGCCATGACAGAGCCTCTGTTTTCCAGCACTCACTGTTGAACCTCTCTCCTCACCTTGTGCATACAAAATGACAGTGATTTGAACCAAAATTTTAAACTTTGGATTCATCACTCCATTAGACCTGTTGCCACTGATTTTAAACAATTCTTGTGTAATTTCAGCCTTCTCTCCCTATTTCCTTGAAAATGGCTTACTGATGGTAACCCTTCCAGTGGATCGACTGATGGGCCAGATGTATTTCTCAGGTCCTGTGTTAGAATTTCTTTTTCTTAATGAGACTTTTAGATAGTGTTCATCTTCTGCCACTTTTTCTTTTATTATTTATTTGTTCAGTTTTTGGCTAATATCACTTTGGGTGCAGTCCTTGTTGGTGCAGAAATATAATTTTATGCCAGTAAAACTGTGTTATCTTTGGCATTTTTCATTAATTCCACAAAAGAAATGGGATGAAATTCTATACGTTTGTGACAGTTCTAATAACAAAGTGCCCAAAAGATATTAACTGTTACAATTTTTACAGTTTTGGTTCTTTGTAAAGTTGTCTGTTATGTGTAGTTCCAACACTGATTCAGCTCTTGAATTGGGAGCCATTTTTAATGCTTGAATGATTCACATGTCAGTGTTAATTTGGTTAACAATACAAAAGTATTCTTTGAAAATGGTCAGGTACAAGGACTGGACTGACAATGAATAAAAAAAGCAGCCAATGTCCAAAGAAAAACTTTGAAAGGCCTTCAGAAAACCTGGAGAATTATTGCCCATGACCACTTTAAAAAATGACAATATATGTATAAAAAATATAAAGCTCAAGCTGATATTTTAAAAGGAAACCTGTTAAATGTTGTCTTGATGGGTGCCACTGTAATTGAGTTAGTTTAACATTTTCAAAGCTAAAAGATTTAAATTGATTTAAATGCAGTGGAGGTGGTGGTGATGGTGGTGGTGGTGGGGACTACTTCTTGTAAGTATTTTTTATTTGACTTTAATTATTTGCCATAACTGAGAGGCTTTATGTAGTTTGACAAACCAGATGAGTAAAAAAAAGTGCTGGAATATGAGCATAAGCATAAAGGTAGACAAAAAAGACAGACACAGACATCAGTCTTATGATGAATAAGAAGATGAGAGAGATAACTCATATCACAGGTGGAGGGGAGCTCAAACTGCATGGCAGCTCATTAAGACAAAGTACCTTACACTTTCCTGCTATACTCATCGCAGTCGTTGCTTGTCATCAGACTGTCAGTGCTCAGTGTGCATCAGAAGATAATGTCACTAATTTTACAAAGAAGGGGACTAAAGACAGAAGAGAAATTCTCTGTGTTAATGAGACAGATTGTAGAAAACAGCCTTGTCAGAACAGAAGAAGGAGCAGCCCTACTTTACAAAAGAGAAATCCCAGCAAGATCAAGCAGTGTACAGACAAAAAAGGTGAAGTTATTTTGCTCACAATAAATGTTTTACTTTGTGAGAGTGAGAAGACATTAAACAACACATATAAAGTTTATAACTAAACACGCAAGTATAAAGGAAACTATAAAATGGGACAAGAGGAAACCAGAGAGCTCAAGAGAGACTGGGATAGAGAAAGATGGGAAGACTCATTACTGCACGACTGCCTGCTCTTTAGAAAGTGTTTGAATTTTTAAATGATCTAACTATGGTCTTTTTCTGTTGTTGTTGTTGTTGTTGTTGCATGGTGAGGCAATTGTGCAAAAATATTTTCCAAGTCAGTCTAATTCTCCACAGACATTGAGCCAGATCCTAGTGAGATTTTGCGAGTTCATTATGAGTCTGGAGAGCTTGGTCTTGTTTCAATGTTAATGTGTGAAAATATAATTTTCATGAGATTTTTGCATTTGTGAGACCGTGGCAAGAGCCAGCAGCCATTTTAGTTTCTGTGTGCCTCTGTGAGGCTTTGTGTGGCGCTCACAGCAGTGTTTTGATCTACTACAGTATACTAAATGCTGCCATAGTAACGATTATAGCGTGATGTTAAGCAAGGTAATGTTTACCACCTGCACCATTTCTTGGCATGTTGGCAAAAGAAAATAAAATAAAAATAAAATCTAAGGTTAATGAGAGTGTAAGGATGCTGCTCTTGTAATAGTGTGAAGTGTGTGTGAGTGTAAAGAAATGTTATTACAGTCTCTTCCAAGACCTTAAATATCTGAGCAAGTTTTTAAAATATTCTTGGCAATCTATCCCATAGTGATCAAAACAGAGAGCCAATATCTGTAAAAAAAAAAAAAAAAAATCTCATGCCTAGTCATGTATTCGATTTCATGCAGTGTCATTTAATAAGTGAAACCGAAAACCCTCTGCTGGGGCACTACAGTGGCTCACCGCAGTCATTATGATACAGCCTCCAAAATTCAGAAGAATTCATTCATATTAGCCTCATGGCAGCACTAGAGATAATTCAGTCAATCAACATGGTGATGAGCTATCTCCTCCAGAACATAAATTTCATGGCAATCAAACAGGGAGTTGCCAAGAGAAGGAACAGGGAGGTATCACTGAAAATATCAGGAAAAGAAAGGAACTGTTTTGACAATGCTGCCAAAAGTACAAAATGAATGACTGCAGAGTTCAGTGAACCAGCAGATTTGATTATATAAAGATATGATCATTCCTAATCCCGTCCATCATTGTGGCAATAGAAGTCTCAGCATCTTTAACACAGCTGTACCTCCACCACTGTGTCCTGTTTTTAGTCAGCAGCAAGTCTCCAATCACATGGCAATAGCTGGTCTTGCCATATTCCTTTATACTTATGCTGCTAACCTTCTGCCATGAATGACTTTGTTATCAAGACTGAGATGAGTCTGTGTCAAAGCAAAAAAAAGAAAAAAAAAAAGAAAAGAAATCAGACACAATTCAAGGCTGGGAGTTACTTAAGTTCTTTCTCCATCAATAGTACATCAAATAAAAGGAAAATGCAACATAAAGTGTCACCACCAGAATATTTTCAGTGCACTTTGGCCCAGATTCTACAAGTATCTAGCACTCTACTGGAAAGATTAACTTCTGTTCTATTAAACTAATATCATCTTCCATTTGCAGGATTCACAGCCTAGCTGTTACTTTGTTGAAGTTATCTGGAGACATTTCATGGCATGCTTCCTGAAGCAGCTTCCACAACTTGGACTGGTTTGTCGGACACTTCTTACATAACATGCATTCAAGCTGATCCCACAAAAGTCCAAAAGAGATGAGATTCAGTGGCTGGGCTGGCCATTTTCTCCAGAGACACTAACCCAGCTGGGTGCTCATTCTATAGTCCTTGCATTTTTTGGATCTGTGCTGTCAGTTGTTGTCCTCCACACAAAATCGGAAAGTGGAGTGATAGCCTTCCTTGTTCCAGATCCCTGATATATACATCTTGTGCGAATTACCCACTGCGCAACCACCAGTGCACCCCACACTATTACATTTATTTGCCATTCTTGAAAGATGGCGTCAAGCACTCCTGTGGCAACTTTTCATTTGTTTTGTGTCACACAAATGTTCTTGTTTTTAACCCCCCCACCACCACCACCACCACACACACACACACACACACACACACACACACACACACACACACACACACACAATCTTCCTCTGTCTAATGCCTGTGTTATTTTGCCAATCTTAATCTTTTTATTTATTTATTTTTTGCCTTTTGTCTCTTGTGGCTTTCCTTTGCATCCAAGAGTCTCTGTTTCACTGCTGACATTAGGACTGGTGTTTTGTTTTGCTGGAGCCATGTAATGAAGCTGCCAGCTGAGGACCTGTGAGGTGTCTGCTTGTTTCTTAAACTAGAGACTGATGTATTTGTCCTCATGGCCTTGCACTTCTCAATCGATTTTGGTTAGATCCAGTTTACATTGGTCTATGTGTGAAGGGAGTTGTTCCCTCTGTTAGATAAAGCTTGAGTTTTTTTGTTTTTTTTTTGCAGTTTCCAATAAACAGAATAGCTTTTATTTCTTGCAATAAGAAAACTCTGATAAGTTTGAGAGAAAAGTTTTTATTTTGGGCCATTTTGAGACTAAAATCAAACCCATAAAGACTGATCTGAGAGATATTTAACAAGTCAAATGTATAGCTTTTTTAATGAGCATTGTTAAGCTGTGTGAACGTAACTGCAAAGATACACAAGGGTATGTTGGTGGGCCTCTGTATATATATTCCATTTTATTAAAAAATCATAATACATTTCTGATTAATGACTTTATTATTCAATAATTGCAATGTCATTGAAGAAGAAAAAGAGCCATCCTAAACCTGTGAATGTCAGTGTGTGTAAGGTGTGTGTATACTGAACCAAGAACAGGTTGCAAAAACCTTCTTAATACTTTAAATTGTTTGGATGAACAGTAGGAACCACAAACATGAAAAGGCCATTTCTAAGCACAGTATTAATTTTTGTTTTTGCAAATAACACAGAAATGTTTTGAGTATAGTTTTAAACACGAATAATCATATTGAGAACTGACAATATGCACACACCTTTCATACATAGTAGAATTAGTTTGTCACTTCAAGCAACTCCATCTGTGAATTTATTTTATAAGGTTGCTAATGTGTTGCACACTGCTAGACCCCATTTGGAAAAGCCATGAAAGACTATTTATGCTTTCTCATTAACAAAACACATTGCTTGATTGCTGTTTGCCCCCCTTTTATGAGCTTTATGCTGGAAAGTTGCAACCAGAAATTATGGTGTTGCTTCCTTCAAGAAAAATGAAATGATGGTACCGCATAGCAAGTCAGACGTAGCATGGCGACATTAAAGGTGTTTGTAATGGAATAGTTGTATTCATCCCCGAGATAGCTGCAGGCACCCGTCTGGCTTCTCAGTTATTTTTCCACCTCATTTCAGATCTGAAGAGCGGGGTATGGGCGTGTGTCTGAGAAATATAATCATACTTTCACATAGAAAGTGAGCTTGGTTTTGACTGTGCATGTCTGTGTATATGTGGGTTAAGTGTGAAGGTAAAGGAGGCAGAAATGGTTTGTCAGAGAGGAAAAAAGAAAAACATTTGACAGGTTGCAAGTTAGGATTGGAAGAATTTCTTAAAGCTCACACAAATGTTTCCTTTTGTTCAGCTGAGAAACCATTTTGAAGGCGTAAGCGTCAATGATTCATCCACAGTAACTTATATCCATCTTTTTTTTATAAATGTGCTCTCATCTTGTACACAGTAAACAGTTCTCTGTTAATTTAATCCTTGACAACTGTTATATTCCAACTCTCGTCTCTCTGCCTCACTTCCTTCTTCTTCTCTACTTGATTTTCCACTTGCTTCACACTTTATACACATGGTGCATTCATCTTGCCTACAGCCCTTAAACAAAGCCTGCCTTTCGTGCTGTTTTCTTCCCCACTCTCTTTCGCTCCCTCACACCTGCCACTCTCCCCGCATCCTCTTGATATTTGTTTCCCCTCGAGTTTTTTGCTGACACTGTGTTTTCCTCTGTCTCTAGAATATCTCAGCGTCTGACACAAGGTAAAATCCCGAAAGTTAGGATTCATTTCAGGCTAAATCTATAAAATGATTTTTAGATTGTGGTATTCCACCTCATGAATATTGCTTTTCTTTAATTTTGCGAATATATGCGGAAATGAATGACAGAGAGTAACATTCACTGAAGAAAAAATATGGAGAACTTTACAAATTGAAGGAGAAACCATGTTTTGTCCTAGAAAAGGTTGCCACTCAGCCATAGATCCTTAAATTTGATCATTGTGCGCTCATTTGTTCAGGGTTTTCCTTAATTTGTCTCCTTTCAATTTCATATTCAGATTTTTTGCCTATTTTTTCTGTTTTGGAAAAGATTCAGTTTCTTTTATTAAAAAAAACCCCTCTCTTGGCAGACTCGTTTGACTCATATTTATAAATGAGACTCTGCATAAAATAAATTTTGTTATGCATTGATTCTTTCTGAAAAGCAGAAATCTAAATGTAGCAAAGTGTGAGATGTTTGCTCATTTGGACAAAAGCAACAGCCAATGAAATTTTTTCCTGTCATTTTTATCTTGATTGACAGAAAAAAGGGGAAACATGGAAAACTGGCATCTTTATTATGATATTACTGTAAGGTGAAGTTATAATAACTCTTGTCCATCTTATTGGCATTTATGTATTTTTTAAGAAATTAATTTAATATTGAACACTTTGGGTACTCGACAGTACATGGTTGTTCACATAGAAAAATTAAACAACAAATGGGTGAGTTATTTAAGCATCAGCCTTTATGCAGAGTTGTGATGGAGGCTCCTGAAGATTGCAGTGTGAATGATTTTAAGGGCATATTTTTTCAATACTTTTACATTCTTTTCATTTCTTTCCACCGTACTGTAATTTTTAAGTAATGATATTACTTTTTTTTTTTTCTTTTACAGCACAGTGGCAAGAAGACAGGAAAGCTAAGAAAAAGATCAGGGGGATGACATGCAGTAAATGGCCTCAGGGCAGGTTCAGACCCAGGCTTCTGCAATGGCCTTATGGCATATGGCCTGTCTACCCAACCCAGTGAATTAAACCTGCACCCTCATTAACTTTCAAATAAATGTTTTAAACCACACAGTACAGCAGAAAGATCCTCAACAGGCAGTAGATGTTTCCTCGGGTATGACATTGAGGATTTTGATTTGACCACTAGCAAAAAAGATTCACTCTATAAAGCAACGTTATTATTTAATTTCAGAAGGAGCATGCTATGGAATTTCCAGTGCTGAAAGATGGTGTCATCCGACGATGTGAGAGACTCATGGGAGACTCAGGTTGCTCAGAGCAACTTACATTTATTTGATTGGGAGATGAGGAGCAGTTCAAATGTAAGAAGGAGAAGCAATTACCAAAAAAAATGAAAATTTGTATTATGACTTTCCTTTTCAGGAAAGGTACCAAAGGATGGCATTCCACCAGGGTAAAAAGGTGGAAGGCAACAGAATGAATGAAGCTTCTTTTTTTTTTAAATAAAAAAAAAACAAAACAAAGAACATTTGAAAATAATCCCTTTGTAACCAGCAGGTCACCAATTAAGTGTAACTGCTGGGATTTTCTAGGGTTTATAGAGGATAATCCAAAAAAGAGAAAATATCCAGTGAGTGAAGTTCTCTCTGTGAAAATACTTTGTTGATGTCAGAGGTTGGAGGAGAATGGCCAGACTGCTTTGAGCTGATGAAGGCAACAGTGGCCAAATAACAACTTGTTACAGCCAAGGTACTGTATGCATAAGAGTATCTCTGAATGCACAACATATTGAACCTTGAAGCAGATGGGCTGCAGCAGTAGAAGATCACACTGGGTGCCACTCCTCTCAGCTAAGGCCCAGAAACTCATTCTACAGTTCACACTGGCTAGCCAAAAATGGGATCTATTGGAATAGATGAGTCACATCATTGATGTCAATATGGACCAAAATCTCTGAGGAATGTTTCCAACACCATGTTGAATGTAAATCGTGAAGAATCCAGGCAATTCTGTAAGCAAAAAAGGGGCCCAGCCAAGTATGGGCAAAGTGTAGCTAATCAAGTGGAATAGTGTGTGTTACTTGTCTGTTGCAGCAGTCCATTCATAAATTGTTTTCCCAGAATATTTGGGTTGTGGCACTTGTAACATATTTCTTAGAATAGAGCTGGCTGTCATATTTGTGTTTTCTTTGTACACCTCCTCAGGATTTCACTAGAATCTTCCCCTTGTGGCCACACTGCAGTTCTTCTCAAGCATTCTTCATGAGGCGTTGCGTTAAGCATTGTAACAAATGTGGTGGGTTCGGTCAGAAATTCTACTATTATCCTGAGCTTGTAGGTGGTGATGAGAATAGAGAATAGATATAGGCTACTCACTGTCTTTTTATATAATGCATCTGTTCCAGTAAATAAGACTCAAGGGAAGGGAATATTTTTTATTCATATTTAAGCATTATGCAACCATTCTTATTGTGCACAACTAACCAGAAGGCATGAATGCGTAACAACTTTTTTGATTTGTGTCTTTCTTTCTCTTATTCTCTATCTCTGTATTTTTTCCTTGCTCCCACATTCAGCTGGGGGCCACTATGTTAATTGTACCACGAAGCTCAACTTGTCTTATCCAGGCCAAGAAGACAAGGTGATTTTTTATTTTTTTGTATTAATTCATGAGTAATCTTTTTTTTTTTTTTTTTTTTTAACCTCTGACGATATCTTAATTCATTTTTTTCTCTTTGCTTGGCAGTACAGCTCCACTGGGGCAAGTGCCAGAACACAACTGTGGTATGTAGTGCCCCCAGTGAGGCTCATGAATATTTGCTGTATGGAGAGTGAAAGAATTTGACGTGATATTAAAAACGCATTTTTCTGTCATTTTGAGAACACATAGATCAGTAACCTTGTTTTGACTGACACGGCATTTTACAACAGAGGAATGCTCACTGGTTTAATACCTCTATTTGTGTGTGTGTGTGTGTGTGTGTGTGTGTGTGTGTAACCAAAGCATCATGTAGTTAAGAAATATAGTAAGTTAATTTGAAAATAAATAATGTCAATGAAAGATGAGTGACAGCCTATTGTTTGTTTTTAGCTAGCCTCTGGCCTCCTGTCATTGTGCAAGAATGCCCCTGGAGAAAATCAAGTTAAAAATCCCTGCTCTGAACTTTTCTTTATAAACTGCATCTTTGAAAAATTTTGATCTACTGCTGCGAAAACATCTATCAGTGTTGTCCCCATAGGCAGGGTTTCACAAAGCAGCTTACCTAAGAACCCAAAAATTCAGCATTTGCAGAGTTTATGTTTAAATATCCTATCCCAGCCATCATGAGAGGTTGCCTCTCTATCACAGGGCTAAGACAGAGAGACAGACAACCATTCACACTCACAGTCACACCTATGGCCAGTTTTACCTGGCTGGTAAACTAACACGCATGTTTTTGGACTGTGGTAGGAAGTACCTGGAGAGAACCTACGCAGGCATGGTGAGAACATGCAAACGCCATACAAAAAGGCCCCAACAGGCCAACATGTTACTCATGTTACCTGAAAATTAAATTATAGTAGTCACATTTAAAAGAATTATACTCTAAAACAACAGCATGAGCCTATCAAACGATAGGTTTGGTAACCTCTAGGCCTGGTCAAGTATGTCATCTTGTTACTAAAACTGCTGGTTTAGTAATATTTCCTGAGAAAACCAGTTGGAGAGATCAAACTCAGGAAGCTCAAACACATCAGACAGTCTTACATAAAACAGAGGAAACAAAATGATAGTGTGTTTTTGCCAGAATAATGGCAGGCATGATTGAAATGACATTTTTTACAGGTGGAAAATTTCACAGTAACTAAAAAGTAGTGCAAAAGTACATCCTTTTTCTTCATTTGTACAAAGTTTAAACATTTGCTTTAACCCAACTTTGTAACAAAGCTGCAAAAACAGCGGCACTGGTAAAACAAGCAAAGAGTCATCAGTGGAAGAGTTTGTTTACAGGCCCACATGTTCACCTCAGGCTTCCATCCAGCAGTATCTGCATCACTGCGTTTGTCACCAGATCTGATGGCAGCGCTGTCCACGACAGCTTTTAGATCACAAAGACAACCTGTCACTTCGAGGCATGGGACTTTGATTGTCAGCATCACTACATGCCTGTAATCGTGCAGGATTGCTTTTGCTGATCAAGCAGCAATGCGCGGGGGTGCGCCCAGCGGGTGGCTGACTTCCACAGTGATCTGATGTCTTAACACCCACAGGATGTCTGTGGGCTGGATGTGTCAATATCAAACGTCGCTACCTCGGATTCAGTGGCAGAGAGATGTAATTACATTGTGTTGCATGAAAAATGAAATGGGGGGAGCGGGGTTAAGGAGTAGGTAGAAGGAGGAATAGAAAGTTATTACCTTTACAGTGACAACTCACTGGCAGAAATGGAGGGCCTTTGATGGTGAGCTCACTGTGTATCTTTTTGAAGTCAAATTGGAGATCTGAGAATCATTTATTCATGAGTCTACATATCTAATGCTTGCTGGTTGGCTAAGTTGTTTGTTATTCTTGCCTTAGGCTCGTATAGTTCCTGAATAATTTCTTTTATTCGCCAGTGTTTCGGGTTTTTTTGGGTGGATATAGTTGTCATATTAATTTGCTCTTTCTTCTTTCCTTAACTGTCCCATGTCGCTTGTTGCTCTTCTACCACAGGTTGAATCACAGACCGCTTGTTCCCTACTTACATACACTCCCACACATACAAGTCTGCAAAGATCATCTGCCATGGATGTAAAAGGCAGTCACATGTCCTTATCCTCCTGCACTAATAAGAGAACTAAATACTTAAGTACAGCATAAAAACAGAATGGCATGAGACAAGGATCTGAGTACTCAGATGACTCCTACTCAGCTGCTCAGTCACATGGCAGCTGAAGTAACATTAGCAAAAAAGAAAAAAAAAAGCATGTCTGGGACAGTTTTTTGGTAAAAAAAAAAACCCCACGAGCCATGAGCCAACTGTCCTGATTTCTTAGTTTTTTGCTTTCTTATAATTTCTCATCATTAAAACAAATTTTAATATTAGACAAAGATAGTCACATGTGAAAAGTAATTGCTAAATCATGAATCAACTGTAATTAACCACATTTTTTGGTAAGTTGAGTTCAATTTCACTTGCCGTGCCCAGGCCTGATTACTGCCAGACCTGCTGAATCAAGAAATCACTTAAACAGAACTTGTCTGACAAAGTGAAGTAGGCTAAAAATCTCAATTTTTTTTTAAATAAATAAAAAAAAAAAATAATAATATCAGTGCATCCACAAATGTTAAAATTCTTCCATGCAAAGAAAAAAGGATGTCAGAGCAGTAAGATCCACAAATGCCTTTTATATGCCCAGGATCATTTAACTGACAAATCTAAATTAAAAATTATTTTTAGAAATCATGGTCCTCCACACCAAAAAGGAGAAAGGTGAATGGGTGCTCAAGTATTTTAATCACGAAGCGCTACTTAACTAAAATTAGGTAACGCTTCAGTTATATAACAGTTTAAAGTGTTTATTATTTCCTGAACTTTATGATTAGAAACTTTCTGTATTTAACTCCATGGACCTACATTCAGTATATTGCAGACAGTGTGGTTTTTCACTTTAATTTTTTAAATTCAGCAGTAGACCTTGTTTTGGACAAAGAAATTTTATTCAGCTATTTTCCTGTAAATCACTTTGGAAGTTAAGAGGCCCACTTGATGTCAGCGAGTTCTTTAAACATCTAGGAATCCTAATGAAACGTGACAAGGAGAAGCAGCTTTTCTTTAAGATGAGTCTCAGAAATCATGCTGACTTTATTTATGTAACTACCTTGCCCGTTTTAGTGGGCAACACTGGCTTTTTCTTTTTTTATTTTCTGAAAAGAGGAGGTTCACATAACAAGATCAAACGGTCGAGGACACGGAAAATGCCAGTTGCAGTTCTTTTTAAAATCTTAACAGTGTTTCTCTGCAAAACTGATTGCTTCTAACTCACCATATCGTTGTGATAATTGAGCTAAGCTGAATCTAACCTGGATGCAGCTTTCAGGGGGTGAGATGGGTTTCATATTACACCAGCAGTCTTGATTTCATACTGTGGTTTTATGTGAAGCTGGCACTTGCTTGGTTTTTCTAGGGCAGGGGTCTCAAACCTGTGGTACTTTTACCCAGCCCCAGCGGCTTCCTGTGGCTTTCTGTATCCTCTTAAATTTGCTCAACCTCAATAGCAGTGGTTGATATGGATGGATACACATAAATAAAAAAATGAATAAATAAATGAAAGTTGAGGATGAAAACAGAGCATTAAACAGTGGATTTTAATTTTTTCATGCAAGTTTTTCATGGGTGCAACTTGCATAATCAACTCTGCTGCACAACCTCAGCTCACAAATGCATTTTCCTTACAAATGTGGCAGCATTTAAGAGAAATTAAACAGGCTTTCAAATGGTATAAGATTTTTTGCCATGAAGCATTGTTGTACAAAGAAATAATAAAAAAAAGACAAACTTTCTATATTTGTGCCAAGTTTACTTTAAGTTTTGTTTGTGTTAATGGTTCTGAATCACTATCTAAATTAAAAATCTTTAAGAAGAATACACTTATCTTATTGGAATCCAGGAAGAGTAGGGTAAATACTGTCAATGTGCCTGGCTGCACAAGGATAGCCATGTAACACTGGCAGTAAACTATGACCTTGTTCTGTCTAGCTTTCTGAAAAGTACAGGAAACATAAATATGCAAATTTGTTAAGCCAAGTTGAACTGCAATTTTAATAATTATTATTAAGCTGTCATGGATGAAACATGCACATTTGGCTGAATTTATAAAATGAATTATCACTGAATCTGATTCTAAGTGAACATACTCTTAGTACACAATGATTTAAAAAAAGGCTTTATTTATTGCTGTCCTTTGAGTAAGATACTCTTTTCCATGTTCATCGTAGATGAATTGGTTCTTACTGGGTTGAGTTCAGTGTATATGATTTATGTTATTTTCAGACACGTTTGCTAAGTGTCTCATCCAGCTCAAATATGTAGATTCTGGACATTAGATTTCTCTATTACTTTAACACTGTGTGCTATTGTAACCCATACAATGGCACATATGTATTTATTCAAAGTATAAAACTTCAGCTCAGATCTGACATACTGTAAATATTGCTGTACTATCACCAGTTAGCATAGCAGTGTCAGCGTTATGAACAAACCTTGGAGATCCAGGCCAATCCAATAAAGTCCCTGTGTTGCCACTGAAATAGCAAAAGTCACTTGAGCCCCCCCAACAGCCACTTTGGACTGGTACTGTACTGTGTGAAAAACTTCATGCTGTGTGGTCATCTTGTGCCCTGGTCTTTTAAAACTCATTTTGCTTACAGCAGGGAAAACACTGTAACTGCTATTTTTCCCTGCACTTCCTAGGAAAACTCAACAGCATTTCCAGGAAATACTACCTGAAATAATCTCAAGGACTATCCATTTGTGCACTGCTCTCTGCTTTAGTTTTAATTCAGTTGTTTGTCTAGGAAAAATTGTTGTTTAGTGAACACAGAGGCTTCTTACCGCTTGTCACAACCATGTATTTATCGGTGAGCGCATGCTTTCTTTCCACAAGCTGCTTTTTTTTGTTTTGTAAGTAGAAATTAAAATTTTAGACGTGTTTTTTGTTTTTGGGTTTTTTTGCTAGATTGCCACCATTGTGAAAATAGCAACAGGATGTTTTCATGGCAGCTAAAGCTCACAGTATATGACGTATGCAACTGCTTAGCCTTTTTATTGCTGAAGACAAAGCTGGTATATCTAAGAAGTAGAATGAAATAAATAGCTATAAATCTGGATAGAAATCTGATCTTTGGCTTTTATAAGGAGCTGCTGCTCTTTTCTTTCATACTGTCTTGTAAATGCACTTACATTTGATGAGTGCATCTGGGAGCAGCACAGACTTGGCTTTTAAGCATATTTCACAAATTTTCAACAGGATTGAGGCTGGGACTTTGGAAAGACAATTCCAGAAGCTTAATGTTAGCCTACTTCACCTATTCCAAACTCCGTTTTGATGTGTGTTTGTGATCATCAGTTTCAACCATCTAGCTGTTGATTTGAGGACAAGCTGAAGAATTTGGAGGTAGTCTTCCTTCAATATTCCACCCACTTTGTGCGATGTACCAGTTCCACTGGAAGCAAAACAGCCCCAGAGCATGATGCCACCACCACCATGACTGAAAGTCAGTATAAGTATAGGTTCTGAAGACTGACTTTTATTCCTCCAAATGTACCTCTTGTCATTGTGGCTAAATAGCTCAGTCTTTGTCTTGTCTGACTATAAAACTTTTCTCCCGGAGACATTTGGCTCTTCCCTTTGAACAGGTGCAAGTTTAAGTCGAGCTTGAAGGTGTTGATTTTAGAGCAGGTGCTTCTTTCTTGGCCAGCATCTCACATTCCATGGTGATGTACAACTTGCTTTACTGTGAACAGTGACGCTGATGTTCCAGCAGCTTCCTTGACAGTTCATGGGTTGTTCCTGGACATAGTATCCAGTTCTCTCATCTGAGGGTGACAGTTTGGGCCTTCTTCCAGACCTCTGCAAAGTGGTGAGACATCCAAATAACTTGTACTCATGTACGTTTGTTGCGACGCGATGGCTGGTGCCCATGCCAGCCGTCGCAGGGCGAGATGCAGGGTACACCCTGGACAGGTCAAATCTGTTGGAAGGCTAGCACACAGAGACAGACAACTGTTCATGCTCACACTCACACCTATGGCTAATTTAGAATTGCTAATTAATCTAACCCTATGCATGTTTTTGGACTGTGGGAGGAAGTACCTCGCGAGAACCCATGCAAACATGTGGAGAACATAGCATACTCCACACAGAAAGGCCCATCCACCCCTTCTTGCTGTGAGGTGACAGTGTCAACCACTGCACCACTGTGCCGCCCACCCCGACCTCAACCCAAGTGAAAATTTGTGAACTATGCTTAAAAGCTGGGTCTGTGCCAGCAAATCAATAAATTACAATGAATTTATTGCCAAGACAACTGGTCAAAGATCCAGTCAAAATTATGCCAGAAGCTTGTTGATGGCTGCCAAAAACATCTGATTGAGATGCAACTTGCCAAGGGACATTTAAGCAGCTATTTGTGGAGAGATGGATATAATTTTGACCCCGTGTGAATTAAGAGAAAATCTAAAATAAATTCAAACTTGTGCACCCAATTTTTGTTATTTAAAGTCATTAAAGATGTATGCTGTACAACCATTGCACCTTGGAAAAAGAACAGTTCAAAGGAATTATTAAAAAGCCCAAATTACCATGACACTCATGCTCATGATGAGTGTATGTAAAATGTCAAATATTTACCTTAACTATACAAAGAAAATTAACCGTTTTGTGTAATTCCAAGAAGACCGGAATAGTCCTGTTACGCAGTTGCAATGTAAGAATTGTTCATCTTACAGTATGATTGGGTGTGTACTGGCAACACAATTCATGCACACATCGAAAAATATATCACTCAGTCATAACGATGTCTTCGTTAATTTTGTATTCCCTTCTTATTTGTTTGCCATTGAGCCACAAGACCCCCCCCCCCACACACACACCACCCCAAGAACAATCACAAATTTTAAACATGCACACATCTGTCTGTCACATGTATTCAATTCAAGCATGCCCCACTGTTTTGTCATACAGGTTTCGTTCTCCACCACAGTGTCAAACATCCTGCTGAGCTCTCTGACCAGCTCGTCTCAGGCTTTGACTTCTTCTAGTCAAGCCCAATTGAGAGAAAAAAAGATGGCTGAAATAAGAAATTAAGGAGAACACACACATGCACTACTACAGAAGAACTGAGGAATTTAAGTAAAAACTGCTATTCTAGACCCAAAGTAACCCACAAGAAGACTAATACATGATTGCAAATTACTGTAGGTATAGGTAATTACTGTAATATTAAGAAAATCTGTGATAACCTTGTAAAATATTGCGATGACAATGTGCCATGCAATTAATAAATAACAATAATGTGCAGAGATATTTCTGGTAGATGATGATATGCAGTAAATAGGCTTTGATTTACATTATCAGTACTTGGAGTTTTCATATCAGTGCTGTACTTTTAAATTTCCCTGTGTACCACTAAAGATTGCATCTGCTCAGTGGCCATGTGTCAGTTGCCTTTATTCCTCAACACAACTATGTATTAGTAGCACCCAACTTGTAGAGCTCTGGCAACTGGACAGATAAAAGTAAGGAGGAGAAGGAGGAATGAAAAGAATTTGCTCCTGTAATGGTTCTGTTGTGTCCCCACATGTCCTTTTCCTTCTCTCTGGTGACTAGAGGAGACATGTGCTACAAGAGACAGATGGTTTGAAGCAGATTTCTTTTGGAGCCAGGAGGGACACAGAGGGAGGTAGCAGGAAATGAATGAAAAAAGTAGGAGGGCAGTGGGAGCAAAATAGAAGTGAAGATATTACTTTGTGAATCTCAGACCCAGCCTTTGAAAATCCTTTGATTTCAAAACAGCTTGTGCTTTCAGAGAGGATGATTTTAAAAATTCACTAGAACTTTGGGGGATCTTTTTGTTGTTGTTGAAAATCATAAAAAATAAGAATCTTTTTTTTTTCCAAAGTAGTTTTATGAGTTGTTTTAGGAATTATAAAAATGCCCTCAAAGAAAATGCCAATATGCTAATATTAGGTGACCTTTTACCATGTTTGCATTTGCCTCAATTCCAAAAAAAGATGGGTCACTATGTACAGTAAAATGTAAATAAAAACAGTATGCAATGATTTGCAGATCACATAAATGCATATTTTATCCACAGTAATACACAGCAGACATACGTATCTAATATTTGAACTGAGACATTTTGTTATTTGATGAAGAATATTGGTTTGTTTTAAATTTGATGGCAGCAACATGTCTCAACAAAGTTGGGACACTGGTTACAAAAGGCTATGAAAGTATGTGTTACTAAAAAGATTAACAAACATCTGGAAGAACATTGTGCAACCAGTAAGGTTAAATGGCACCAGCTCAGTAACATTACTGGGTATAAAAAAGGGGATCTTAGAGAGGAACAAGTTTTCTCAGAAGTGCAGATCAGTAGGGGTTCACCAATCTGTCAAAAACTGTCTACAAATTGTGGAACAATTTCAGAACGATGTTCCTGACGTAAAATCTGCACTACATAATATCATAAAAACATCCCGAATATCTGGAGAAATTTCTGTGTATAAGTAACAAAGCAAAAAAGTCAGCGCTTGAACATTTGTGATCTTCAGGCCGTCAGGTGGCACTGCATTAAAACTAGGCAAG
This sequence comes from Pterophyllum scalare, assembly GCA_024447675.2. Classification (NCBI taxonomy): domain Eukaryota; kingdom Metazoa; phylum Chordata; class Actinopteri; order Cichliformes; family Cichlidae; genus Pterophyllum; species Pterophyllum scalare. The sequence continues at coordinate 98,356 of JAMQGT020014825.1, read as the reverse complement.
ATTCTGTCATGGAAATCACTGCATGGGCTTCGGAACACTTCATTGCCATTCACACATGCAGGTTAAAGCTCTATCATGCAAAGAAGAAGCCATATGTGAACATGATCCAGAAACACAGACACCATCTTTGGGTCAAAGGTCATTTAAAATGGACTAAAATAAAGTGGAAAACTGCTCTGTGGTTGGAAATTTCTTTTTGGAAAACATGGATGCTGCTTCCTCTAGACTATAGAGGAGAGGGACCATGCAGCATGTTATCAGTACTCAGTTAAAAAAAAAAAACCCTTCATCCCTGATGGCATGGGGGTGCATTAGTGCCTAAGGAATTGGCAGCTTGAAAGTCACGATCAGTGCTGGAAGGTATATACTTTACAGGTTTTACAGCAACAGCATCTCAACTTTTGTGGAACCGGGGTTTTATTTTTGCATGTTGCTCTGTTAACATTTTCTAATTAACATCGAACATGTCAGACAGTCAGCCAGATCAAAGTTTAGAGTTGAACTTTACAGGACCATGAGTATCGCATTCGTAAGGATATTTGCACAAAAATGACATTATGATTTAGTTTTTTAGAAGTTGATTGTGTCTTTTGTCAGTATCAATATCCCATTGGATACATTCATGCACTTTGAGGGTTGGGGTACTGAAGGAAGAGTCAGATGATTAAGAAAACCTTAAATGTTTAGTGTGTACTCACCATAGTTCAACATTTAAATTGTAAATTGGTTTGCAATGAATGTGCTGATCACCCATTAAAGACTCATCCTTATAAATGGCATGACATTCTATCAAGTAATCAGTGGGATATTTAATTGTTTTGGGTTTGACGTACTACTGCTTAACACCCCTTCTGTTCTGCAAATGAGGCAGCTTTAAAAAGAAAAAGTAATTTAACTAATTTATGGGGTTTCCAGAATAGTTTAGGATCCATCCTCACATTGCAGCGGCATTTCCGGTCACAGCAAAGGACTGCCCCTCCCTGAGCGTGGTTCTGCCGGAGGTTTCTTCCTGTTAAAAGGGAGTTTTTCTTTCCCACTGTCGCCAAGTGCTTTCTCATAGGGGTTTATTTTGACTGTTGGATTTTCTCTGTAATTATTGTAGGGTCTTTACCTTACAATACAAAGCACCTTGAGGTGACTGTTTGTTGTGATTTGGTACTATATAACTAAAACTGAATTGGACTGAATTTCTTTTATTAGTTAGATAGGTATGTAATTAAAAGCTCAGTTTCTGGTACTAGGATCATATAATAAAGTGTTTTATTACCTTCAAATACAGTGACTTAGAGTACATAACGACTTTTTATATATAGGTACAGCAAATGCCTATAAAGATCTGGGACTTTGACCTTTCCTGGCATTAAAAGTCAGACCTATACCTGCCATCATTTACAGATTCAAGTGAAAAGTACCAATTATTGCCAAGTTGAAAAAGCTACTACTGACAGCTATCTTCTTGCTCATTTAGCAAGCCTCACAGCAGGTTGCTTCAGTCTTCCAGAGTCAATTAATCGTGCTCCCATTAACTGAATAAGTAAATGACATTTCTGTGCTGCTGCACCTTCCCTGGTGGTTGGTAAAATGGCACCTAAAACTATTTCCGCATTTAATGCTTTTAATTGATCTGCCATGTCTCATCTGCAGCAGAAGCCTGATTTTATTCATGTGTCTGTTCATAAGGACAGTCAAAGGTTTGTGAGACATCACTGGATGGGGCTGGCAACCTTAAGGCTGCTGAGTTATCAGTACAGTAAGCCTGAGCTCACTGACAGAGAGGCTGAAGAGGCTTGACAGGTTATGTCAGGGCAGCAAATAAATGTTTGAATGGGAAAGTGGGCCCAAAGAAAGGAAGCATGCACAGGCAGACAAGCTGACACCTCCCAGATAATGGAGCTGCCAGAGCCTCTCCCACATTACATCTCACCTCACCAAAACACAATCACAAGAAAACACATCCACTTACACATGCTGACATGGTCCCATACACAACACATACAACAGGAGTGTCACATGCATTCTCACAGATTCCTGCTGAGCTCTTTAAGAAACGGATAGATGAGATGGAGACAGAAGAGAGAAAAAATGAGGTTGGAAAGGTGTGAGTAGAGAATGCTTCATTGATTAGAGGCTAAGGCATAGGATTCCACTTGAAAAACCAGCTCTCCTTTTCTGTGTACTGGTAGTCTCCCCTGTCAGCTCTTACAACCAGCCTGTAATTTGATAAATTGCTGGGCTGAGATGAAGTGAAAATGGGCTTCGACAACACAGAGGCCTCCCACCCTCTGACACCGATCATCTGTTCCCTTTTTTTTTTTCTTCAGCACATTAAATATAGAGTCCCTTTCTTCCATGGCTTTATGCACTAAGACATAATAACAATTTGTGTTGTGAGGAAAAGAGTAGGATTAAAAAGCAAGGGGCCATGACTGTCTCAACAGAATTACAGGAAAAGTGCAAGCCTTTAGAGACTGTTTAAATTGGCCTTGAAACAATTGAGAGACGTCATCCATCACCTCCAGCCCTTGGTTTTGATTGTGCAAAACATCATCAGAGTTTTATTTTTTATTATAACGTGCAAGTAGTAGAACTAGGAAAAGCTGATAATGGTTGTTTACAATGAGAGGTGCGTGTGGATCATATTATTTGGATAAAATTGCAAATATTGTAGATCAGTATTATTAATCAAGTCTAAAACTGTTGATGTACAAGCCGCTGTTCTCCATTATTCACCAGCAACTTAATTTCTGATCAGAAAAAATGGATAGGGTTTTGAGTGACTTTTAAATTTCTCTTTTGTTGGTCTTGACTCAATAACATTTATAACAAAAATAAGATACATTTTGGACTTTTGCAACTTCTTTTTTCAGGTAAATGTAAATGACTGCTAGGAAATGTTGATAAATTTTTTCTTTGTACATCAAACATATGAAGGATGACAACTGTGCAATTTTGAGTTTCGGCTTTTTCAGCTCTTCCCAGATACACAGAACCCAACATTAACAATACATGCAAACATTAGTTTTGGTTTATTTATTTATTTTTTTTAAAAATTTTGACATAAAAGCAGTGGTCAAACTACAATGCTGATTAAAATACACAGATATTTAAGGCAGTTTATCCTCAGCGTGTGCTTAACATGTGCTTAATGGCAATTCATTCATTGCTTGCAGATGAACATGACTGGTGAACCAAAACGCATACACACAGTCACTTAATTCATTCAAAACAATCAGCAGGTTTATTAACAAAGGGTGCTTAGAATCTTGCAAGGAAACATGGAATTAAGTGCACAGGTGCACATCCTTATGTACACCTTATGTATGAGGCAAGTGGTGGACAGTAGGACAATAGGAATGTTTTCTTGAGTTAGGGTTATAATGAGGAGCGAGGCTGCAGATGACTGGCCGACAGACTGGAAACCTGAAGCAGGAAGATGAGAGACCAAGGTAAATTTAGGGAAAAAATAAAAGAACATGACAAAGTGAAAATGAGCCATCACTACCTAGCACTAAAGTTGCTGTAATGATCTGGTAACGAGTGGGTGTCTGATTGAGTCCTTTTGTTTACAGGAGGTGATGTGAAGATGAGAGGCAGGTGTATGAGCCAGGGTTTCAGCAAGCAGGTAGGAGCCACCTCCTGGGGACAACCTTGAGGGCAGGTAGGTACCGCCCACATGGAGGAGGGAAAGAGGAGAAAAACAGGGAGAAACAGAGGAAGAGAGAGAGACAGAGGCTGAGAGAGAAAGATCTGGGGCCACATGATTATTCCAAAACTCTTTTTTGTTGACCTGATGGTGGTACATGAGGAAAAGTCGGAGATTCCCCAAAACTGTTAATCTTCCAGGAACCAACATTTCTGGTTTTTAGTTGGTAGCCATATGACACGAGATTAGGTTTTCGGCAATTTGTGGTACAGCAGCTTCTCTTTAGGACCACATCAGCCAGCAGCCGCTCCCATTACAGTGCTGCCAGATCATTACTTGTCCTCCACATGCACTACTTTGGTCAGAGACTAACACTGCAAGACCTGCCATTGCACTTATCCACTCACCATCATATTCTATTTTGACCCTTGTCAAAGCTTCTTCTTGCACTTGCCCTTTTTTTCTTTTTTGCTTTCAAAACATCAACTTTAAGAATTCACAGTTCACCTATTGCTTGGTATATCCTGTCTTTTGACAGGTGTCACTATAATCAATGTTCTTTCCTTCACCTGTCATTGCTTTTTATATCGTGGCTGAAAGATCTATACTGCACATCTGCCTGGCCTGGAAGAGAGATGCAGAAATGCTTAGCCAGTGGATATTTTTTTGAAGATTTTTCTATTTTGGTTCATCTCCCTTTAAAATCTAATGAAATATTTGTTAGCTGAAGCTGTAAGACAGTTGAACAATACAGTCAACTCAAAAAACTAATGTATGAATCAGCATTTCTCTGAACATCACAGGGGGAGAAAAAGGAAAGAAAATAATCTTTAAAAACTGTAAAAAGATTTCATTGTTTCTGAGCAATGCATTATATTGCACAGGTGTTCCAATAACAGTCATCTCTACCTGCTGTCACTGTCAGCACACTATGGCAGGGACAATGGTATGCCCTTTTGCATACACAAAAGCAATATCGGAGGAGCTTTATGTATTTTAACAGCTTGATATCTTCCATTTTCAAAATATGCCACTTAAATACTCACTGGCGGTGTTCTTGTTATGTTTCAACACGGCACACAGTATGTTGTTTGTGATGCACATATACTTATTATGATTTCATAAAAAATTCTGAGCACTGTTTAATAAGAATAGAAACTGTAAGAAGGCTATATTTTTCTGGTGGATGCTGTGCTATGGGAAAAATGGATTACATGATTAAAAAACTTCACATCTAAAGGCAGCATATTTACATTCTACTGTTCACATAATGTAGTTAAGCAAAATATATTTGCCACTGAAGCTTTTTGAGAGGAACACATGCTCTATCCAAGATTGCTGATAACAGACACTAAAACTGTGTGTGTTTTCTGTTTCCTTCTGCTGGCATTGTTTATTTTGTAGATCTTCGAATTGGAAAGCATTGGCCAATATTTTTCCATCTGACTCTACAGAAAGCAAACACACACGTAGGCTACAACTCTGCCTACTTAGCACATGAACAACTGCAAATAAAAGAAATCTAGCTGCTAATTTATCCAGGGAATGCTGACTAAATTTGCTGTGTTTTTTTTTAGTTGCAATAGAAGCAGATTCAGAAATACATTTTGTATGTCCATACTTACGAGGCAAATACAGAAATGCAACCTACAACACTTTTTTTTCAACCTCAGATGGTGATTTTTGTCTGTATCGAACCCATTAAACACCAACGGGGCAAGAAGCTTCTCAGCAAAACTTTTCCTTTTAATGTAACAGATTTTTGACAGGTAATGGAAAGTAGCCATTATTAATAGAATTTAGGATGACATACTGTATGCTAAAGGGAGGCAGGGAACATTACTGTGAATATTTGTCAGCAGGTGACAGGTGCAATGACACTACAAGTTCGGAAGCTAGAATGCCGTGAAACCGTTTTAAAAACCAAAACAATAATTTTGCAATATTAAATAAATTACCCTGAATCACTTGGTGTATTAAAGAACCTTCACTTTCTGTGAAAATAAATGACTGTGGTGTCAGAAAGAGTTGGAGAGAAAGAGGCATGGCAGAGAGCAAGGATAAAATGAGTTGAAGTTTAAGGGCCATAGTGAAAATCATCAATCCATTTTCTTAAGTGCTTATCCAATTCAGTGCCACAGGGGGGTTGGAGTCTATCCCAGCTGTCACTGGCCAAAAGGCAGGTTACACCCTAGACTATTGGAGGGCCAACACAGAGACAGACTAGCATTTATACTCACATTCACACAAGTGGTCCATTTAGAATCACCAATTAACCTAACATGCACGTCTTTGGACAGTGGGAGGGAGCTGACCGAGAGAGAACCCACCCAAGCACGGGGAGAACATGCAAACTCCACATAGAAGCGTACTAGTGGGTTTGGACCAGTAATGCTCTTCCTGGGAGGCAAGGACACACACACACACACACACACACACACACACACACACACACACACACACACACACACACACACACACACACACACACACATGTTTAGCACTGTGTTGTATCCCCTCTTAACAACAGTCCATAAATGTCTGGTCTTTTGGGAGAGGAATGTTGATCCATTCTTGTCTGATATAGGATTATAGCTGCTCAACAGACCTGGGTCTTCTTTGTCGCACTTTTTGCTGCATGATGTGCCAAATGCTTTCAGTTGGTGAAAGGTCTGGACTGCAGGCAGGCAAGTTCAGCAACTGGACTCCTCTACTATGAAGCCACGCTCTTTAGTATTGTCTTGCTAAAAAGGATGTCCTCCTAAATCTAGAGTAGAATTTAAAATCATTCTTCTAACATACAAGGTCTTGAATAATCAGGCCCCATCTTATCTCAAAGACCTCATAGTACCATATCACCCCAATAGAGCACTTTGTTCTCAGACTGCTGGCTTACTTGTGGTTCCTAGGAGCCTTCAGCTTTCAGGCCCCTCGTCTGTGGAACCATCTCCCAGCTTGGATTCGGGAGACAGACACCCTCTCTATTTTCAAGATTAGGCTTAAAACTTTCCTTTTTGATCAAGCTTATAGTTAGGGCTGGATCAGATGACCCTGTACAACCCCTTAGTTATGCTGCTATAGGCCTAGGCCGCTGAGGGGGGTCCCATAATGCACTGTTTCTTCCCATTCACCTTTATTTACTTGTTTATACTTCACTCTGTATTTAATTATTATTATTAATCTCTGCCTCTCTTCCACAGCATGTCTTTTGTCCTGTCTCTCTCCCCTCAGCCCCAACTGGTCGCAGCAGATGACTGCCCCTCCCTGAGCCTGGTTCTGCTGGAGGTTTCTTCCTGTTAAAAGGGAGTTTTTCCTTCCCACCATTGCCAAGTGCTTGCTTATAGGGGGTCGTTTTGACTGTTGGGTTTTCTCTGTGTTATTGTAGGGTCTTTACCCACAGTACAAAGCGCCTTGAGGCGACTGTTTGTTGTGATTTGGAGCTATATAAATGAAATTGAATTGAATTGAATTGAATTGAATTGAATTGAATTGAATTGAATTGAATTGAATTGGATGGGAGCATATGTTATTCTAAAACCTGTATATATCTTTCGGCATTGATTGTGCCTTTTCAGATGTGAGAGCTGCCAATTCCATAGGTACTAATGCACCCTCAAACTATCAGAAATGCAGGCTATTGAACAAGCCCGATGCTCTCTCTCCTCATTCATCTGGAGGATGCAGTGTCCATGTTTTCCTAATAGAATTTCTCCTTTAAATTTGTCAAACCACAGAACAGTTTTCCACTTTGCCTCAGTCCATTTTAAAGGTTTGGTCCAGTAAAGCTTACAGCATTCTTTTATTGTGTTCACATATGGCTTCTTCTTTGAATTTAACCTCCATTTATGGATGGCACAGTGAAGTATGTTCACGGACAATGACTTCTGGAAATGTTCCTGAACCCATGCAGTGATTTCCCAAAGATCACAGGCATCCAGTATTGATCTTTGGCCTTGCCCCTTGTGCACAAAGATTTCTCTAGATTTCCAGAATCTTTTGATGATAATTATGTACTGAAGATGAAAAGATATTCAAAGTTTTCACAATTTTATGATTTTATGAACATTATTCTGAAATTGTTCCACTATTTGTAGAAGCAGTTTTCTGCAGATTAACAAACCTTTGTAGATCTTTACTTCTGAGAAACTCCGTCTCTCTAAGATGCTCTCTTTTTAAAATCCCCAATCAGGTTACTGAAATGTTGCCAATTAATCCAGTTATTTGCCATTTGCTCCAACTGTTGGGGAATTTTTTATCACTGATATCTACTGTCACTATTTTTGTATCATGTAATAAAAGTGGTGGTCACACACACTGAATTAATGAACACTGTAGGCTTTAATGTTACTGAGATGAAGGTAAGGTCTATTATATCTGAAGCTCACATGTGCTCAAGGCTTTGGTGGAAGGCAAGAACACATGACCTTTCACATGACCTTTGTAACCTCATGTTGTATTTTAGGAAGTCTTATGACAGGTACGTTCCAAAAATGGAGTTCCATAGGCCTCCCCTGTGTTTTTGTAACATGATTTGGGGAGGGGGATAAAACCTACTTAAGTGGGATGGTACTAGAGGTGTTATCTTACCAGAGGTTTTTATAGAAAGAAGATCCTTCATTATGACATCTGCCAGAGCTGTTGTAAACCACTGAGATACCCTGGTGATGTTTGTTTCTTTAGCCCACGTGGGACAAGAGTTGGCAGAGGGGTCAAAGGCAAGTGGGCAGTTATCATGTTTAAGATATAAATGTTTGCCACTCTTTGTCTCACACTTACTTTTGTTTGCTTTTCTCTTTCCTGTCCTCTCTTTTTTCCTTTTCCTGTTTCTAAATCTTTCTCTGTCTCTTCTTTCTTCTTCTCTCTGTCTCTCTCTGTGTGTATCTTAATCTTAACTATGTTACTGTCTGTGTTGTGGTCTTTGTCTGTGTTGTGTGTAAATGTCTAATAAACAGCCTGCACCAGAACCTGCTCATCCCAGTGACTTTTTTGGAAACTTTGGATTTAATTGGGTTTGAATTTTTGGCAACAAGAAACATGGAGACCCTAAAAAAATATATCTCCAACACAGCATTTCGTTGCAATTTGTTGCCTGCAATCCCAGTTTTTTTGAGATGTGGTGCCGCTATCAAATTCAATCTAAGCTAATATTTTTCATGAAATAGCAATATGTCACAGTGTAAACGTATATTTTCCATGTCCTATTGTGAATATAATATGGATTTATGATATGTGCAAATCATTTCATTCTGTTTTTATTTGCATTTCATACAGTGTTGTTAGGATTATTGTGTTAACCTTCTTCTGTTATCATATCTTCTGTTTTATAAGTTTACAAGTTGTTTTATATATTATACTGTTGTTTCGTTTTAATGCAGACATGTGGTGATATTCCTTAAAGAAGGAAGTTGCAATCTTGCTGCTTAAGCCTGCAGAACCACATACACACATACAAGACACGTATAACACGTACTCACATGTATACCATGTCATGTATAGACATTCCACAGTATACTTACTACCATATATGGTAAGGAAAGAGCCAAGAATGCTGTTTATTACATGTTGTAAACTGAGTTTTATGTAACCCACGTGATTTTACTGTGAAAGTCTGGAATAAAACCGCTGCAAGGTAGCTGATGCGCGGGAGACCACTTCCTCTTTGTTCAGTGAGAGGTTACTTCCCTTGATTCGGGAGCTGAGCTCAGAGGACAAGGTTTTCCTCCTTGTGCAAGTAAAAAAGAGTTGGTGTGTTTGTTTGTTTGTTTTTTTATGAGAATGATTTGAACCGATCAGTGTCCGAACTTTTTGAAATTGATGACATGCATCCATCCATCCATGCATCCATCCATCCATCCATTACTGCTTATCAGGAATCAGGTTGTGTCTTTAGTCATTTACTGGGCATTTTGGAAAAATAGTGGCTGCAGGATAAACTGAAGCAAATTGGTAGAGTGGTGACTGGCAAACTGAGAACAATGCTCTCCTTGCCCATCAGCTGCAATTACTCTAACTTCCCAGGAGTCCGGTCTAATCTTTTTTAGAGACAGAATGTCTCATCACCACACTGCATTATCTAGTGAATGTGTTGCTTTTTGGAAGGCAGGCTAACTGGGTTTTGAAATCAGGCAAAGGAAGCTTCAACCATTTATGTGTCATTTGGACTCTGGCACAAAAGTACTACTGAATTAGCAGAGTATAGAGTAAAGAGCTGGTCTCAATTTAATTTTTTAGTGTTTGAACACAGAGCTGCAGAGCTGCAGAGCTTCAGAGTTTCAGCAGGCTTTAATTAGCTCACCCTTTCAAATGTATTAAGGTGTCTGTTCACATCTGAATCATCAGTCTTTTACAGAAAGAATCAGTTATTGTCAGATGATTCATCTTCCACACCGCACCAAGATACTACGAGCCTAGAGAGCATTTTAAAACTAATGTTGTCCGTTCTTGTCACTGAAGGGTCCACATCATCCATCCCATTTAAGCCTAGGTTATTGAGGAGACTGTGCAAAGGCAGTCTATCAAATAGTTCACAAAGGGATTCATGTAACTTATGAGCATCGTATTCTCAAAAGAGGATGAAGAATTGAATTCAAACATTGTTTTATAATAGATAGTAGATAGCTGGATGGATTGCCCTTAATATGACTGAAAAGAAGAATTTTCTTGTTTTACTTGTTTTCAACTTTTCCCACTGTCTTCATGAGACCTTTTACTGGTGTTTGGATGAGGATGAGCGATGAGTTAATAAAACAATATTTTTTTCAATCAACTTTACCTTTAACACAGGACCTGTTAAGGGATATAAATATTTGGCACTTTAACATTGATAACAACATCTTCCACTCACAAATAGAGATACTTTGGGCTGCTCCCTCATTCTCAATGGGTGACCACAGCAGGTGACTCCGCATATTTATCTCACCAGAATTTTTCACTGGATGCCCTTCCTGACACAACCCAATAGGGTTGATCCAAAGATCAAACTGTGAATCTTTTGCTTCTTATGTGAATGTGTAAACCACTACACTATGGCCCTCCACTCAAGAATGCTGTTAAGCAAACAGTGGCTTTTTATTCTCAATTTCTGAACACTCTCCACAAAAACTGTTTCCAACAGCAATTTTCTTAGCCTGTCAGTGTGGCATTGTGCTACAGAACAAAGAAACCAGCTAGCAAGCCATCATTATCACTTCAGGGACCCAGAATACACATTCCCCTAGGATGCTGAAAAACACAGACGTAAAAACAAAAATACCATTAAAGATAAAAAAGGCAAAAAACATATTTCAGAGCAGAGTAGAAGTGTTTTTTCAGTGGAAGGGGTGTATAAAAACTACGGCCCCATCTCTTCGTGGAGTTCAACAAGGTCGTCACCAGAGGGATTTGCAATGATCAGCTTTACATAGCTACAAATGCTATGATTAATTTCTCTTAATGAACTATTTGTTTGTTTTCAGAGCTACACTGGGTCAATTATGGCTACATCCTCTTAGGCTCTATTGTTTACAACTGCAGACAGAGTCAGGTCAAAGACATCTTGTGTTTCCATGTCAGCAGAATAAAGAAAACAATGCCACAATCAAACTTGCCTTAATTGCAGCATTTTAACCCATAAATCACCTTGACACATGGACATACACACACACTGGATAATGCCTCCTTTTTTTTTAATCTACACCCACCTAGTGATGAGCAAGCATGCATTATACCAAGAGAAATGCACACTGGTCAGAGTGCACACGCCTGAACAACAGTAATTCAGAGGTCTCTCAAACCATTCTGCCTCGTGTACCTTAAAGATAGACCCAGAACTTAAGCTTCAATTAATGAACAAAATAAAGTAAGGCTCAAGAGTGCAAACATATAAAAGATGAACAAATACAATTAAATGACTACATTTGACTACGTTTTTATTTACATTAATCTATTAGATTATATAGCTTGTGAAACTGCATACCACCATTAAATTTTTCAGGCCGCTGGTTAGACCATACTAGCATCTTTGAGTTTCATAAAATAGGTTAGGTAGTTTTAATTATCCAACAACCCTAAATCACTTATCTGTCCTATAGAGATTTCTTTTGTGATGTCACGTGCACATTGCTCGAGAGTTGTCTGCCATGTCGGACATGATACAACCACGTGTTGTGTGGGGAAAAATGTGCATTCCTCAACTGGTTGGTGAGTGGTACTGGCTGTCACTGGGTGAAATCGATCTAGAAGAAGTTGCTGCACCCAAAATCTCCTTATGATTGCTTTGGTTTCAAGCAGATTGCTGCGCTCACACGTAGTTTGCATGGAAGATGCCAACTTGTCTGCTAAAGCACTTACTAACTCAGTAGCTGGCTTTTAAAAAAGGCCAGTGCAAACTATAAATAAAGAATATTCTCCTTCAAAGAAAAGTTGTTCTTCAGTAGTGTACCTAACATGTTTTAAAGGGAGCATCAGACTTTTTCATGTTTTACAGCTGCTTGGCTAATAGTCTGCAATAGTTTGCAGACAAGATGCTGTCTTCCATGCAAACTATGAGCGACTGTGAGAAGGAGGGTTTTGACAGCTGTTTGGGGAATACACATTTTCTCCCTAGCAATCAGTGGTTGCCAAGGGGATGCTGAACAGTCTTTAGGCCTTTGTGACTGGGGCTTTAGTGGCTGATTTCCCAGCAACTGTCATCAACCTCCAGCAAACACTCACCAACCAATCAGAGAATCCAATTTTTCTGTCATGACTGCTGGTTGTTAGATGGTTGTAGACAGGTCTCTGGGCCTGTGTGATTGAGGCCTTTTTCACTTGACACTACACTGTCACCATGTCACGTGTCCAAAATGGCAACAAGTCTAATGTCACATGGTTAGCAGTCACGTTGCTGCATCAGATCTTTTTCAGGATCAAATTCTTATTTATTGATCCCCTGACATCTTACCATCAAGTCAATCTTAAAATGATCCAGTACTTTATAACAAAATACCTACAAGCCTAATAATAGTTATCCCACTTTCCTCAGCTGTAGTAGGCAACATTTTACTCACATAACATGAGGATTTTAGCACTGGTATTGGGATTTTGTTAGCATGCTACAAAATCACAAGCATTTACTTGATTTTAACAGTAATATAACTGGGGATGTTCACCAGCCTACATGTCAAAAAACAAAAGGAGGGAGAAGGAAAGAAGAAAGGGTCATGTTGAGGATTGTTGGCATAGCCATGGTGGGAAAAATGAAATGGGATAACAAGGGATGTATCTGTAAAGTGAATGTCAGTGGAGCTGGTTCATGATAGTGAAAAGGTTCTGTTCCATTATACCTGACAGGTGTTCCCAGTCATTTAGTTAGCTAGAGTAGGCACCCTGAAATTCCTCTGTCAGCAAGAGGAGCACCTGGCACTTCAGCATATAGAGGACACAGGCAAAAGTATAAGTTGTGTAAGACTGAGGAGTGAAGGCAGAAGTTGCAGTTCAGGTAGATTTGTGGCAGTGTGGGTTGTTTGCGGTCCAGTGTGATAACAATATCTAGTGATATGTCAGACAGAGGATAACTTTTTATAAAGATGGAAACATGTCTACACATAGGTAAGAACTGCCAGAAAGGAGTTTAAAAAATTGGGTGATACCTACATTTTTGCATATCCACTGTAATTTACTGAATTAATCTAAAAACACACCTCATTCCTGAGGTCTGTGATCCTCATTTTAAATGTTTACATCTGTTCCTTATATGCACAGGTCCTTTGGGTTTGCTTTAATTAGGGTGCAAATTATATCAGAGTAGGTACAGTAAGTTGGCAAGACAAATTGCATAGGAAATGCCACATTAGCATGTAATAAGACTGAACTAAGTAATCTCTAATTAGGTTGCCCTTTCAGAAGAGGAGCATGTCTGTGATCCTGTGGAAAATGACTAATTTTCTGAGTGTGCTACAAGTGATTTGGGGCTCACACACACTTAGCCTATAACCTTTTTAAAAGAAAATTGTTATACACAAATGATGCCCACAGGTATTATTACATGAGTGGTCAGTTTAGGTTAGTTCCAAAACCAAATAAATCCCCATAGACTCTAATACTAAAATGCCCAGCCTCATGGCAGAGAACAGAGTGTTTACAGCTGGGTACACAGAATGACTTTGGTAACAGCCCAATATGCCTCACAGCAACTGCTCTCCCTTTGCCTGTGTGGGGTATTCTGGCTTTGTCAGACAGTTCAGAAACATGTGGGTCAGGTTAATTACTGAATCTAAATTGGTCATAGGTGTGGATGTGAGCGTGTATGGTTGTTTCGTTCTCTGTTGACCCTGTGATAGACTGGTGACTTGTCCAGGGTGTACCCCACATTTTTCCCAGTGAAAGCTGGGATGGGCTCCAGAACCTCTGTGTAAGTGCTTAAAAAAATGGATGGATGAAAGGTTATTTAGGCTTAAAGCTTTGACTGACAGGTGGATGTCAACATAGGCAGCTGAAACCAGCAGCTGTTTGCCAGGTTTCACATCTTCTAACTGGAGTCAGAGAAGTAGACCTTCTAACTGTATTTACAGTATTAATGCCTTTCAGAGCATTTTCATATAACAAATAACAGGACTTGATGCATGGATAGTTCTACTAACAGGCCATCCAAGGAATCTGTGCTCCATGTTTGGTAAATGAACTTTTTTTTTAATTTATAGGTTGCTTATCATTAATTGGTAGGTGCCCATGTCTCTGTGATGTCTGTGGATGCAGCTTGATAATCTTTTGTCTGTTGTAAAAATGGAGCCAGCGCTCCATTCACTTAAGGTGAACATTTTAAAAACAGGTTCAGCTACCTGAGTATCATTCACTCAATAGTATAAGGCCTGTACAATATTTAGTCTCTCATTTGCAGTTTTGCTTAGGGAAAAGTAAAATTGCTTTTAAAATCCTGGTTAGGAAAGGCAATAATGATAAGGAGGTGCATTTGAACCACTTGGCCTCACAATTTTGTGCTGTTCCTTGCTGAAAGTCTTTTTCAGATGAAAATTTAATTTTAAAAAACCTGGGGCTTAAAGGGCTGACAAATTTCACAGGTACTGGCTGTTAACTTGGCACTCTACCGTCTCATCCAACTTTGGTTACTTTTGGCTCTAAAAAAAAGCAACCAGTAGAGTCAAAACTAGTGGATGTCATTATGATGGCAAGCGTTTACAGTACCAGTCAAAAGTTTGGACACAGTCATCCATTCATATGAATGGGTGGGTGTGCATATATTCACTATATGAGTATATAAAACATTCTTATGCTTGTATTTTTTTCTATTTGTCTATTTGAAATAATGTTGTGGGGCAAAACATAGTAAATTAAAACTAATGTCTAATATTAGTAACAGAATCTACTTGAGAAACAATAAAAAAAAACTTTTACTTTTGGCTTTTAAAGAGAAATATGAAATACCCCAACAGTTATACCAATCATCATTTTCATATTTGATGAAGCCACTGTCTGTGTGACATTATTCAGACAATGTTCATATTCAGTATTTGACAGACTGAGGATGGAACACATTGGCCAGACCAGTAAATAAGACAGTCACAAGAAAAAGGAAGAGTCAACTTCAGGTTTAATTAGTCCAGCAGCCAAGTTTAAAACAGACACACAGTAGAAAATGTTGGACTTGACTAATACTGCTTATGACAAAGGGTGAATGGGTCAGATTTGGGCTTTCTTCTACAGTTTTCTGGGATTCAGAATGTCATATACAGTAATCTGAAAAATCACTGTAAATGTGTTTTCTGATCTCCACCTAATTTAGGCCATACCACTTGGAACCTGGGCAGATTTTATGGGAAAATTATAATGAATACATTAGGTAATTACATTTTTATGTGATTGTCTTTTGATACTTTTGGTTGTGTCAATAGATTTCTGTTAAGTATTCTGATTTAATCACAAAATGTGGCCTTTTGAATTCTAAAAAAGTCAGCTTTATGTGAACTATGCAACGGAGAGTCACATAAACAATATAAGGAGGGAAAATGTCAGGCCTAATAAATCTCTTAAACCAATATTAACGTACTGAATCCAAAGTTAAAGTCATCCACAGTGAATGACATTTCTCCAGGGGTACTGGTATTAGTTATCTACAAATTTTCGGTTTGCATACCAGATCAGACTCACATGCCTCCTTTTAAATAACATCATGCATGGGTCTGCTTTCTGGAGACAAAACAAAACCGAAAAAACAAAAAAACAAAAAGCAAAATAAAACCGTACACCACTTTATAAAATGTTGCTATACATACAGTACCTCCAAATTAAACTCTGCATTTATGTACAATACAAAATTTCTTTTAACCTTACTTTTCGAGAATCAATAATTTCTGACAGGAAAAGGAGCCTCTAGAAAAGAAGAACAAAAAGTTGCAAAAAGTACAACAAATATGACATTAAAACATGGTGATTTGAAAAATTAAATAAAACAAAGCATTGCAGATGGTGCATAGGAACGAAAACAAAGAACATACATTTAATTTAAGCAACAATACTAATTTCACATTTCCCTCTTTATGCTGTGTTGTTGTGTGTGTGTGTGTGTGTGTGTGTGTGTTTTTTTTTGTAGTCCATAGCTTGACCCTTTCTGAGTACTGTCATGAATAAAACAGAGGCTGAATGCACCATCCTCTTGTTATGGTAAGGTGTACAGTTGAACAGCAGTTTCAGTCTCTCTTCCTCACCCCTCATTCTTTTCCTCTTTTCCTTTTGTCCCTCCTTCCCTTGTAATTCTGAAGGCATTCAGGTGAGTTTCTCTTTAGTTCAATGAAAACACCCAGTACCCCCTATGCAATGTTCTTAATTGCATTCTCATTAAGCTTTTCCATGTAGTTCCTAAGATCCTTTGAGTCTCCAAGCTCGATGTCTGGACATACCCATTTTATCTCACTGGTCTGCACTAGTGCTAATGGGCTGAGGGCAGGACACCCATTACTGGACTTTACACTTGAAAAAGTAGTAAACTTCACTCGCTTTCTCTTGGTGGTGGGTGAGTTAAGCGACTCATTCCTGTGATCCCTCCCACTTGAGCTACATCCTGCTCCACCAGTATTACTTCGCTGGATTCCTCCATTTAATAGCTGACTACCTTCCTCTAGGGTACCGCCCAGTTCATCCTGCTGCTGTTGTTGCAGACATAGCCCCTCCTCTTGGCCAAGCCACACCCAGTCATGTGCATGGGGCATTGCCTCTGGAGCCTCCAGGGAAAGTTGCTTGCTACGATACTTGTATGCGTAAGAAATGCAGTTAATGAGAAAAACCAAGATGGCCAGGCAGAAAACTCCAAGCAGGGCATACATACCGATCTCCAAATCTGTCAGGCCTCGTCGGGAGGTCAACAAGTCCTCATCGGTGCTGTGGCTCCGAGGCTGCTCAGCCTGGTCTGGATATTCAGAGAATTCATTTGGGGCCCTTGCCCCAACTTCTGCTGATAGACGGCCCCCACTTGGCCTTACTGGAACATGGCCCCTGATGGTTGTAGCGCCACGGTTATTTAGCCCAGTTTCCATGTCAGAGATAGAGCCGCCATAATATGGAGGGTCAGGACGTGTACGCCGGCCACCTGGTTGTCTGAACTGTTCATCTGGCTGACCAGATCTTACGTGTATGTTTGCCATTCCAGTGGCTAAAAC
Source organism: Pterophyllum scalare (assembly GCA_024447675.2). Classification (NCBI taxonomy): domain Eukaryota; kingdom Metazoa; phylum Chordata; class Actinopteri; order Cichliformes; family Cichlidae; genus Pterophyllum; species Pterophyllum scalare. The sequence goes on along the minus strand of JAMQGT020014825.1, from coordinate 81,085 downwards.
AGTATGCCGTTTGCCCTTCTGGCACATTTCTGATTGGCTCATTTCAACACGTACTAGCAAACCCTGACCTTCACCTTTGGCAACAATGATGGGCCACTTCCATGCTGCACTTTGCTGCACCACCACCACCTGTTCATCAAGTGAGGTGGCTGCCAGGGTAAAATGGGCAGGGTTGTAGTTATCCAGAGGAGTCATGGATCCATCGCTGAAATGAAGCCAAGCGCTGATGAGGGACTCCTAAGAAATCGCACAGGCAAAAAGAAATTGGCACATAGTAACTCAGTGTAAAAATAATCCTTAAAATAACCCAGAAAAACAATAATCTTCACATTCCTTATTAATACATAAGGAAAATAAAAACAGACACTGGAAAATAAAGCAGCGGAACACGGAGGACACAAAATTCAGTGTTAATTACAGCAGAAAGGTTCATTGAAACAATTGGATCGAATAGATGTGAGACTATTCTCCTGAAAGCTAAATATCCTCTCCAGGGAAATAGGCTGTAGTCTTCCTTTATTTGAAATTATAATTATAGGAATAACACAGTTGTTCAGTGGTTAGAGATGCAAATCAAAGAGAAAGCTTTGTATATGAATAGTGAATTAATTCAAAACCACAATGAATACCATAGACTTCGTAATAAACCTAATCCATTTCTAAACTTGCAAACTACTATGACTGGGCCTAATACAAAGCCAAATGCGACCAACAATATAATGTTAATTCTGTGACAACAAGACTGGCTCTGTTTTCTCACTCTAAGATAAGAGTGTATTAGTAAAACTCTCATGCAAAATATTTAGATGCCTATAGTACCTATATTGTATATTTGTAAAGAATTCATACCTGTTTGAGAGATTCGATAACTTCTTGTGTAGTTGCAGTGGCAACAATGGCCCTGTTGCTGCCTGGGCTGAGCTGCAGGGACAGAGTTAATCCAGATACCAACTGCACCCCTAGCTCTGTCACACTCACTTTATCATCCACCACTCTGATACTCCTCTCAGCCAGGACTGATGATGTCAGAGGGGACAGTACCTGAAACACATAAAAACACTACTTATTGCTTTGCTACTAATGGAAGTCAATTAGGATCTAGGATTTTGCTGTTTATAGTGATGTCAACGTAAATGATGAGATGTCCTTTCCCGCAGCTAAAACCTGGATTTTAAAAGGAGTTTTGGCAAGGGATGCCTTTGTAGTTCCTGTAAACTTCACTCGCTTCCTATATATATATATATATATATATATATATATATATATATATATATATATATATATTTATATATATAAACTACACCCATTGAGAAAAATGAACTGCCCTCCGAAGCAACACATACATAATACAAGTGTTCTGTGATTTGATGCCCCAGTTAACGACATTGTTTCTGTTTTCCAGAGAAAAAATTATTGAATTTTATGGCTGGGGTTTTTAAGCATCTTAAAAACTAGCAGTCTAGTGCATCAACTTCATGCAAACCTTGAGAGTGACAAGGACAGAATGCTGTACTGTAGAATTAATTCCTCCACAGTTCATGTAATGCTATGATATAGAAGCATAGAACTAAGGGAAATTTTGTCTATAATTTAAAATGTTCTGCTATTCATAACATCAGACTAAACCTTCCTGACTTTGATGTGAATAAATACAATCACCTCCTCGTGAATGGTTAGGAAACTGTAAACCAGCACAAAAATGACAATTACCAACATAAAACACCATCCTATGAATAGACACATTATAAATACCAGAAGAAAAACTTTTAATGATTCCTCTTCCCTGTGAAGCCCTCAAGCACATGTTGGCTCTTTAAATTGGCACTCAGTCATCAAAACTTTGAGAACTATCTGCCCTAAGGGTGCTGCCCCATGAACTACATAACTTCAAGGGCTATTTTTCTGTTTGCATTCACACCACCAGTAGAAACTTTGAAGTGATGTAACAGCCGTCTGGTATTTGGTATGTGTCACAGTTGGGATGTATTTCCTCTATCACATCTAACCTTATTAAAGCCTTGGCTTCACTGTCAGTCCAATGTTTTACCAATGTTTTTTTTTTTTATCATAGTGTGAGCTGGTGTCAATCTGGTGCTGGTGTCAATCAAAGGTCCCTGTTGTGCTGGGAGAATACATACCCAGAGCTAGGAGCTTAGAAAAAAGCCCCAAGAACTGACTTCTAAGGACTTTGATGTTTCTCAGATCCTGAAGTGCAGACATGAAGAGAGACGGTTCTTCTTTCAACAGTTACAAGAACTTCCTTTGGTTTAAATTCACTTCATAGTAACCATTATGACTTTGGAATGATTGTGGTCAAAGCAGATTTAGTCTCTTGGACACACACACATACAAAAGTCATTTGGGCATTTTTCTGGAAAAACAGATGCAGTAAGCATATACTTTGATTGCTAGGGGGAACAAAACACTGTGCTTAATTTGTATTCTAAATATTTTGTGATTTTAGATTCTGTAATTGTGAAAAACAAACATATACTAAGATGTAACTCACATGGAAAAATCATCTGCTCCCTAGTAACACACTCTCCAAGTCTCTGTGTTGCCAGAGGTGTAAGCATGTAAATAGTTGTGATATTGTTATGATATGAGAATCTCTCCCATCCGCTCCAATTAGGGCTCCTGTCTCTCCTCCAGCCACCCCCACATGGCCGCATTTACCAGCCATAATGAACTGTCAGCACAGATCAATGCCTCATTTGTACAGACCCACTTCCATGTTTTCTTCTCTTTGGTTTAGTTCTTTGCATTTTCCTTTTTGCTACTCACGCAATGAAACCGATACCAGTGAATGTTAAACACCAAAAATGAGGGTGGTCTCAAAACAGGATTTAACTTAAATGCTGATGTAAGGGCAAATATTAAAGAGCCACACTGCTGGTGATTGTGAAGACTGGTGAAGATTTACAGAAATAAATAAAAACAAAAGTAAGGATACATTTCCTTTTTTGAACAAGAAGAAAAGAGGAAATCACAATGAGCAAAAAAAAGTGTAGGTGCTGGTTTGTTATATTATGTAAGAGTCTGCAGCATGTATTAAGTAAATCCATCATCATCCTTTCTTTGCCTCCAACATTAGATGTTTAGTTCCATATCATTAAAGTTTACAATAAAATTAAATAAAAAAGGAATTCAGAGACGCTGCATACTTACTAAGAACTTAAGATATAAAACTTAAGCAAGGGAATGGGTACATGAGGTAAAGTTTGAGAAGTTAAGAAAAAGCCCATTTTGGAGCAGGAAAAGAGTGACCTGTATCATTCCTGTGTGAACATTCTTCTGTTTTGATTGAATTATCAGATCTTCTGTCTTTATAAGTTTTACATTACACTGTTGTTCTATTTTGAAGTCTGCAGGAAAAACATTCATACATTTACACATATAACATACATATTCACACAGATAAGATACAGACCCTCACGTAAGTCACGTACACCGTGTACCGTATACACATTCCACAGCATGCTTTTACCATATATGGTAAGGAAAGAGCCAAGAATGCTGTTTATTACATGCTGTAAACTGAGTTTTATGTAACCCATGTGATTTTACTGTGAAAGTCTGGAATAAAACCGCTGCAAGGAAGCTGACGCTCAGGAGACCACTTCCTCTTTGTTCAGTGAAAGGTCACTTCCCTTGACTCGAGAGCTGAGCTCAGAGGACGAGGTTTGTCCTCCTTGCGTAAGTAAAAAAGAAAGGTGTTGGTGTATTTTGTGCTTTGTTAATTTTGAATGATTTGAACCGATCACTCCTCTAACTGTATAAGCTATAAACCTACTATAGAGCTGTCCACAAGATGTCAAGTGATTTTGGCGTCCCTCAAAAGGAACAACACTCCTCTCAACCAAACCCAAGCTACATAATAACAAACGTCCACCCTTTCTACTACTCTCATCTCGGAATGTCAAGATTCTTTCCCCCAGTTCTGCAGTCGAAGTCAGATCCTTTTCCCTACCTCCTTTATTAGACTCCTTTGTCCATTTTTCAGAAATGTTCTGTCTATGCTTCACACCATTAGGGACACGGCAAATACTACTTTTAGCCTACATCCATATTTGTGAAATTCTCCCAGAAGACTTCCAGACATGTCAAGTCCCCTCCTTACTTTAGCTCCAGAGTTTACAGATTTCTTCATTCTATCCCAAGAGAGCAATTAAATACTCCTTTCAAGCCTACCACTATCTATTCAAAGCTGTCAGAGCCTTGTCTTGTATGATTTCTGTCCAGGCCTTTGAGGTGTCTTGGAACCTGAATCCCACGTGCACCTGGATGTGGTCTGGTGCAACCAATGCTAACACATAAAATTCACTGTGGCTCACAGGACGGGTCCCCAACATTGAAACTGACACATTTGCAAAGGTTAATAGCTTAATGTGTTTTGCATGTAAGTAGTCTATCCATAACCTGCCAGAAAGGTACCACTTAAATGGATTTGCCACACCATCAAACTTGCCCCACGATGTTTATCATTGATCATATTTGTAATTCCCTGGCCACTATAGAATCTTCTAATACATGAATGACCTTTTGAAATTTTTGCCTTTAGTTACATATGAAATCAAAGTCTTCCATTGTAATAGTTCAAAGACGAATCTATATTAAACTCTATTACCGCTCCCTGATATGGTAACACGGAAAAAGATAAAAGGCTACATTCACAGCACTTTATTATGTAGAATGGACCTAAATTAATTCAAACTATTGGCTGATTTAACAACCTACACAGCTGCTAAATGTAAAACTGCAAATACTATTTTTTTGGTCCAACGAGTCTATTTTAATGGGCTTCCATGTGTGAGTGATGCTGGGATGCAGGGTCCATGTATTTTAGAAAAGCAAGCATGCAACCAAACAAATAAAATACAGTCTTTTCTTTTCAAGTTTCCATTTACACAGCCAAATAAAAATGTAGAAGACCAAATAAGACCAAATATTAATAACAGCCATGTGTTCTTCTTGCACATTCTTCTTATTATTAGTGTTCTAGTCCTATACTAATAACCTGCATGTGCAGGTTAATAGTATAGGACTAGAACATATCCCCCTGTATAAATGCTGTTGGGTTTTTAACACTGTATTTGAGATGTTGGGAATAAACCAATCAGGAGCAAAGAAATGCAGCTTTAACTTACTATGACTTACAGTTAAATCCATAATTTGCTGGACAAAGACATTTTTTTTTTGTAGTTTTGCCTCTGTACACTACCACAATGGATTTTAAATCAAACAAACAATATTAATTCAAGGGGTATCACAATCTTTTTGCATTAACTATTTAAGGGATTACAGGCGTTTTCTACATAACCCCCCATTTTCAGAAGCTCGGAATTAATTGGACAGTTGACTGAAAAGCAGTTTCATATCCAGGTGAGGCCTGTTCCCTTGTTAGTTTATGACAAATAAAGCAGACATATTACCTGAAGGTGACTGAGCTGAAGTGTTGAATTTGTATTTTATAGCTGTTCACTGTAATTTTATACACAAGACCCAAAGAGATGCCAGTAAAAAAGATTGAGAAAGGCCGTCATTAGATAGAAGAAAAAAAAAACAAAATCGGAGAGAGAGCAGAAACTTCAGGAGTGGCCAAATCAACAAACTGGTTCATGCTTACAAAGAATGAATGTGCTGACCAACTCAGCAACACCAAAAGGCCTGAAAGACCACAGAAGACAACTAAAGTACACGATGATAGAATTATTTCAATGGTTACAAAAAACAATTTCATGGCATCTCATCAAGTCAAGAACACTGCAGCAAAGATGAAGCCCAAAGGTTTTGGCCTTAACTAAGAGCACATTTTTATTCAAAATGGTTTAACCTTTCAACACCACCTGAATGGCAACAATACACTGAAAAAACATAAACTGATAACACATGCACAACAACTTTGACTTAAACTGGACTAAACGGGAGCAAACTGTCTTATTTTTAAGAAGCATAACACAAGCTTCTCTCTCCTATCTCTTTGCCATTTTACCTATAATTTATATTTTGCTGCGACCAGCAGTGAAACAGCACTTCTTGTCTCACACATTTGCATATAACAAGCAGCCATCACATTAAAAACACTAACAAGTGAAATGAATAAGGTCATATCTGTTGTGGTGGCACAAGGGTGACCTATGCAAGATTAGTCATGTGGTTTCAGAATAATACTGTAGCTGATAACATAACCCTGAATTCATAAAGAGATGGACGAGTTCACAGCGCCATTCAACTGCTTCCACAATTGATGTTCACTTACTGTATGAGAGCATGTGCTATTCTGAGCAAGATTCAAGACTCTTTATTTTCATTATGCAACCATAACAAAATTATGGCAATACTCCCTCACATTGTGCATAAAATAAATAATAAAAAACCACAGATAAATATGAGGCTTGACCTTGAATTACCTGGAATGCATTACTGGATAAATAGGATTCTGAGTATCTGTGTGACTGTGTCTGTGCACATCCGAGATACACAGTGAGAGGGTCAGAGAATGAAAGGCTGCACAGGTGCGAGCTTTTATAAGACGTGAAGGCATGTTTCTTTGTCAGCTCATCATAGGCTGAGTGTTTCTGCCATGCTGCAAACAATGTAGTTGTTTTTGTATCCCATTCCATCCATTCTATCATACTTTACAGACTTTTTTAGTCTATATATGCTTCACCATATGTTCCTCAGCTTCCTGCTGACTTTGTATATCTGCTGTTCCTATACAGGTGCTGTGGATTTATCAGAGATCAGAACTGATCTGTTTAGATGCATTGAACTGAGTTTTTGAAAAGCCAAAAGAATAAATTTAAATAAGTTCTTCATATCTTAGTATCTAATGTGATGCTGAATTACAAAAACTGAAGAAAATGGATGGATGGATGATAACTTAGCCTCTTAAAGTTGATAATATGATGATTATTTCTCTGTGGCTCAAAGTTTTTATCAACAATTTATAAACAGACTGGAAAGTGACATTCTGCTCCACAATGTAAAGGCAAGGTGGCTGAGTACAGTCTGCAGCATTTCAACTTGAAATAATCTTTAACATTTTCCTCCACTGAAGAAACTGTGTCGGATAATAATGTCTATGACAATAGAGTCAGAGTCAACAGTGGTCTGACTTTTCCAGGATGAAGATCCTTATGCTGCTGCTAATGGTGTTGGTAGTTTTAGTCCATCATGTTGGTACTCTTGTGCAGTACTCAATTTCACATAGAACACTACATTGCATTAAAAATGGTACAGTTCAGCAGATTTACTGCATTGCTTTGAGATTCCCTGATCTGATTTTCCTAAAACTGGATGGATGGATGGATGGATGGATTTGCGGGGTTCCTTTATTGCTGCCTCTATGCCAGTTTATTTATCAGTTCAAATAAAGTACATCTGCTATTGTGCTCACTTATGATCTTTTGTTTGCTTGTCAAAACAAGCAAGCCATTCAGGTTATTTAAGCAAGTAAAGCTGCATGTTGCCTTAGTAACAACAGTGGTAGCTGATTCAAGCATTATTTACTGCAGCTTCTGTGATGGCTAAATATTAGGTCTGAGAGCTCAATGTGTCAGTCCCCACTGATTAGTTGTAGCAAAATATTCCCAGCAGCTACACCACAAAGACATGCAATATAACTTCTGATTTAGTGCCTGTAATAAAATATACATAAACACAACCTGCAGTTTGGTGTTTCCAGTGCTCAGCCCAATTACAACTTGGTCCTCCAGAAGTTGGGCAACCTTGGGGTCCTGCACCCTCAGAGATTCCTTAACCAATTGTGTCACGTCCACCTGCCAGTCAGTACCCAGCAGGAAGGTCTGCTGGCCCATGGTGTCTTCCTCCATGGCCCCTCTAGTTTCACTGGTGTCGGCCACAAAGTGGGTAAGGACACGCAGAGTGGTGCTCTGGTACTGGGCAACACAAGCACTGTCTGTCCTCACCTCTGCTGAATCGACATCATCCTTATCATCAGTGACCCTCTCGTACCTATTGGGGAATGAAAAGAATAAAACACTGATTAACTGCTGCTAAGGTCGAAGAGTAACAATATCATAAACACATGTCAGATTGTTTCTGAGCTAAAAAGCACTGAGAGCTCTCTGTGGACTCTGCGTCACCATTAGTGCCCATGAAGTAGAAACTCTCTGATGTAAAGTATTTACTGCTGTCAAATTCCTCTGCTGTCTGCTGTGCTGCAAGTTTGCCTGACTTTCCAGAAGCAATAGCCTCCCATTGTTTTAAAAAAAATCCTGTATAAACAGCTTGCAGAGAAAAACTGCTGCCCGGCTTGCTTTCTCATTTTCTTTAAAAGAGCAACTGATATTTTTCTCTGTACCTGCTATTTATTTGGCTCACGGAAAATACCTTGCAATTTTGCTATCTCAGAAAATATGTTTTCCAACAAATTAATGTTTTTAAACCTATAGCTGGATATTTGTAAAGCATTTGTTCTAAACCTTTGCTTCTATTTAAGTGGAGTTTATATTATCAAGTTAACCCCCCCCCCAGATAACTCTGAACATGCTAGAAATGAAAGAAGGAGAAATAATCCTTTAATGGTAACAACTAGAGAAATCCTGCTAAGATTTGCATTTGTATTCTAATATGTTCCACTGAAAGACCCACAAACAGTGACACAAGATGGCAGTAAATTATAAACGGTAGCAATATTTATACAGAAAAATATTTATAAATGTTTTAAGCAGAATCTAATTTTAAATCTGATGCCAGTTGCAACATCTCACAAATAATTTAATTAGTAATGTCTGACTTATGAAAAGAGCATCCCAGAGAAACTGAGTCTTGAATAAGGACCGCTGCCAGAGAACTGAAGCTCCTCCTTGCTCATGGCAAATTTTTTGGGTCAAAGATTTTTGTTTCTTTCTTTCTTTATTTATTTTTTCATCAGGGCTAAAGAGAAGAGAGAGACCATCTTACCTGCTATCAGCACACAGTTCACTGGTAAGCATCACTTATAGTTTTGGGCAATCTTGCCATGAGTAACGTGCACATCTGTGAAAGCTTGGTTAATGCTCTCTGTATATATATATATATATATATATATATATATATATATATATATATATATACACGTTTTGAAACAATATTTGCTGCCATCCAAAAGAAGTCTTTTTCAGGAAAGGGTTGCTAATTTAAGGGTTGCAAATCAAGGGCAAATCACATTCTGCTGGTAGTACAACAGCTTTAACTAAAGTGTTTGGATATTAAACTGGCCTGCTGTCCAGACTTGCAATGCAATTGAAATATGTGGAATGAAAAACAGAACATCTCTTGAGCTGCTTAAATTATATATCCAAGAAGACTGGACACTTGGTCTTCCCAAATGCTTATATAGTGTGTTTAAAAATATGACACAACACAGTGGTAAATACGCCCCTGTTCTCATGGTTTGCCTTGTATGAGTTTGAATTAAATGCAGTGTTTAAATCATATTTTACACAGCATTTGGAAATGGATTGGTAACATTAAAAATGTACAATTCAAAAACACAAAATTAAAACACTCTAACTACCATACCTTGGTATTGCCTTCTCTTAGTGGTACATCTTACTATGGCTGTTAGGGCATAAGACATACACATTATTCTTACCTATCTCCACTTTATATTCCATTAGTATATACTGTATCACTCGGGTATAAATCTGTCTTTATTTTTCTTTTTTTTTAGTCCAATGCAATGTCACTGTCATCTCTCTCACACTGTGTCTGGCTCATTCTATATTCTCAACATAAACTTGTTATTGGACTTCCTTGTAATCTACTTTTCAACTTTCTTCCTCTGCTTTTCTCTCCTTCTCTTACTCTCACCTTATATTCTCTTATTCTTTCAAGCTCTGCCTGCCTCTCTTTACCGGTGAGGTGGCCGGGGGGAGTGACAGTGACAGTTCCCATTAGGTTTAATGAGGTATGGCCGGTCTGGCAGGAAAACGGGCTGACAGGTTAACATGATGTGACCCAATGGCTTGGCTTAGTTATAACCTGCCTTCCCCATCCCCTCCCCCTGGTTCTTATTTCACATCAGTAAAAGGATGGCACTTTAAACCAAGGTGACATCGTTTGCTGGCAACAGAAACAGGAGGTCAGGGCATGTTTGTGGCAGGAAGTGATAGGTCAGCTACGGTACTTATGTGTTACTTATGTGAATGTACAGATAAGCACACATCACTGGACCATGAACACGTTAATAAGCCAGCGGCAAAAGAAAGATTTTCCATTTAACATTATTTATGTTAATCTACGTATTACACGTGTTCTCGATGCAGTTGAAAGAAATGACTGATGTGATCTGGCATAGATAGCAGGGGGGTATTTGTGTTAGAGTGCCACCCTGTGGGTAGTAGGCAAATTGGAAATGTAATGTTCTTTTAAAAATACTTAAAGATATCATCATTAATTTAATGCTTTAAAATGCTTTTGTTAGTTGGAAACATAAGTGTGCAATACTGTATTTGTAAATAATGATAACTCAAAATCAGATGAGAAACCAGCTATTTGTTATCCTTGAGCCATCGGGATTGTGGGATATATTGGGTGATAAAGAAAGAAAATTTGCAGCTCAGAAATGCTAAACATGGATATTTTAAAACAATTCCACCATCACTAAAAGAAGGACGAATTAACAAAATGTCTTAGCAAGGAGTTGAGGTTGAGTTGAGTTGCTAGTTGGAGATGCTTTAACAAGCTAGTCCAAAAACTTCCATGGGTGTTTGGATGGATTGGTGCCTATGAAGGCCATTGCATATGACTCACATCATATCAAACTCAGTGAACCCTCATGCCCTTTGGATGGAGGCATTATCAACCTGGAACAGACCACCCCCATCAGAATACAAACGTTTCATCATAGGAAAAAGCTGATCATTGAGAGAGACTTTGTACTGATTAGCATTGACCTTTCCATCTCATAAAAAAAGTTACTTTAAAACATAATATTAACCATGATATTCAAAAATACATGTTTTCCAGTATTGCATCTATTACTGTTATCCATACCTAAAACTTAAATCCAAGCAGCTGCTATATGGGGGGCTGTATCTCAGGAAGTAGAGCAGAACCTTGGTGGTTCGAGCCCTGACTGCTCCGGTCTGCATGCCAAAGTATACTTGAGCAGAGATACTGAACCCAGAGTTTCTCTCTGAAGCATCCATAAGCGTGAGAAAGTGTGTGAATGTTAGATAAAAAGCACTTAAAGTGTAGAAAGAAGTGCTTGTGTGGATATGTGTGAATGGGTGAATGAAGTACATTTATAAAGGACTAAAGTAGAGTAGAAAATCACTATATAAGAACCAGTCCATTTACCATTCACAGCAAATTGAACAATTTAATTCTTTTATTTTTTAAACACAACTGTGTTTGATTGTTTCATCGCCATGGTTACTATACATATGGTCACAGTAAATTATGATTACAACAGCTATTATTAAATGCAAATTAGTCACTCTGCTTCACTGATCTTCAAGAAAAATCATTTATTTAAATATTTTTATTAAGATCATCTTGCACAACTCATGCTGCACTGCACAGATCATTGTACACTATTCACTTTACACCCTTAGGAATTTGCTCAAGCTCTGTAATGCTCAAAAGTATTAGTCATTCCTTATTCAGTGTGAGTACGTTTTTCGGAGACCAGTCCGATAAATTATTAGACACTCATTATGCAGCTGCACTTGCATTTTGCCTCATATGTCTGCACCATCATTACCGAGCCGATTTCATGTAGCCTCGTTTTTTCAAATTTATTTTTAAACCAAGTGAAGACACCAATTTTCATTCAGGGGTTATTAAAAACATCTCAGGTTTATGAGAGTAATTTAGTTTTTTTCTGCATCTATTATCAAAATGCCAACTTGTTATGGTATATAAATACTGGATAAACCTGAGTCAGTTTCTGAAACAATGATGCAGCTTGTTTATTATAATATGCAACAACACAAATGCAATAGACAGTCATGTCTTACCTCCTGTTTCCCATACTAACAGGGACTCTCCAGCCCTTAATCTGGCTGAGCTCAGGGTCAGCCACATCAATCAGCAAGGGCAGGCGGGGCATCCATACGCTCATCTCGAGTTGTGCGTTCAGAAAGCTATAGGTGAAGTTAAGCATCACCCTGCTCTTTCCCCTTGTCTCCTTTCCGTTGACATACACATAGTCACAGCGCTCTGACACCTAAAGAATATGGGGAAAAAATACTGTAAGAGGGAGAAAAGATGAGAGAACTTTTTAAAGTGGACAAAATATGAATAAATAAGAAAGCAAATAAATTTTAGAGATAGTATTCAAATCCCTCATAAGAAGCAATACAATGTAGAAGAAATGATTCTATATTTCATCGTAGATCTACGTAGTAAATAAATTTTATTATTTGGGTCACTTTGAGAAAGATTAAATATCTGAATTACTCAGTTTCTTTCATTTGTTTCTTTTCAGTGTGTGTATGTGTGTGTGTGTGTGCATTTCAGAACAGATCTGTTCTTAATGCATGTGTGTGTGCAATATAATATGCGTGCAAGTAATGTGACTTTGGTCCAACGTAACAGATGGAACTACGAAATGACACAAACCTGTTTCATCTACCCAGAGAGAAAAACACTTGCTCAAATCAAATTATGAAGGGACTGGATAATGCACAACACCAATCATTTGCCAAAGTTACTCTGATACGTCTCCAACATAAAGAATTGATTTAGCAGGAACATCAGAAGTATCTGTCATTATCTTCAAAGCCCCAGAATCTCCTTATCAAACATTTTACCCTTGAGGAGCAAATGCATTTAACAGTCTGTCGTCTAATTTTGTTTGTAATCACTTGCATTTCAATTCATTTCATTCTCAAATACCATATAAGCTTGATTGGCACAACTGGTAATTTCAGCACATGTCCTCAGTACTGACAATTGCTTCCTTATAACAAACCAGGGACAAGAAGACTGTCATCTGTCACCACTTCGTTGCATATAACTTGGCAGCTTTACTCTCGAATGATGTCAAACCAAGCCCTCTCTCTGAGGAACAAAAGTGACAGCTTGCTGTCTGTCAGTTCTCTCCTCCTCCTCCCTTTCACTTCCCTTTTCTCTTTCTCTCCCACTCCTTCACTTTCACCCTCAGTCTTCTCCAACATTACTGCACCTCCTACATATTTCGTCTTCCTGTAATGAGTACAGGTTGTGACTCAGAAAGGAGGATTCTTAGATTGCAATCAAAACAAGGGAAAGTTCAGATTTTCACCTGGATTTTTGTCGACGCTATCAGTTTCATTAATTAAATTAAGAGTCATAACTGGGTGACGGTTTTGTGTTATACTTTTTGACAAATATTTTTATCCTAGCTGAGTAACACTACAGTATGGTAGCTGTAGATGTAAGGTGGTATGAATTCAATTCTTTTTCATTTGGAGCTTTGGAGCTGTTTGCCCTGACTGGTGCTAAACAAGCAATGCAAGACTGATCATATTGGATTATATAAAGTCACAGGAGTCACACATGGAGAATTTATTTGTTCTTTAAAGTGCAAAAGGCAGCCATTCAGAGAATAAGCTAAAATAATCTACTTCTCCATTTGTCAGCCTCTCTTTGTTGTTGTTTTTTTGTTTGTTTTGTTTTTTTTGGCTCTTTCATTATGCCACCATGCCAGCGACTTCTGCAGCCAGAGACATAATGTTTTCAGATCGTCCATCTGTCCATGCGTCTGTCCCATTCTAGCGAACATGATATTTCTTGAATATCTTAAACATGACTTAAAGATGTACTCAAGAATAATCTGATTAACTTTGGTGGCTAACAGCCAAGGTACTGTGACTTTAAAAACACTTTTTTGGCTTTAAAAAAAAATCTCACATGCTTATGATACAACTTCACACAAATGCAAAAATGGGATAATGTGACAGGTCAACTTCACTGTGACATCATAATGTTTGATGTCGTTGGCCATTGCTGAATCCATAACAGAGCAACAGAGTACAGATTGTGACCAAATTTAATAACTGGTTCTGTGTTCATTCTCTCTCTCCCGTCTACCGTAATACCCTCGGAGTAACGTCACTTCAACACTCTAGCACCGTCTGCATCTATACTTATGAAATATATGGTACATAATAATCCTTAACCCTGAATTGAGCTCTCTGGAAAGAACACTCATTTTTTTTGAAACAGTCACAAATTAATAATTTTTGTTACTGATCACGCAGCCTCGTAGGACCCAAACATAGATAAAGACACTTCATAAACCAGCTTAGAGGGTGGCATACATGAGTGAGTTAATGACTGAAATGACTCTAATTGGCTAACCTGACTAAAGCCAAGACAATATCAGATTCCAGAGATGGTTCTATTTATCATATACGAAGTACTACAGAGGGGGTTTCTACTGTGAGCATTTGCTAACTCTAAATATGTATTAGTGTGAAGCTCAGTGATTTACTGCATCCACTAAGTGAAACATTAGTACAACACATTAAAATGGAAAGAAACTTGTTCCTTTTCTGATTCTTAGCTGCATATTACTATTACTAAAAATTCTGCCTTCTTTCCCTTCTTAAGTTGTGACTTACATGAGGGGGTTCACCCCAGTTGAAAACCATGAGTATTTCAAAACAGGATCAATGGCAGCTTCTTCTAGATTGCTATTGAAATATTCTTAAACACAACATTTCATGAACATGTCAGATGTCAGTCCCATTGCTATAGGTGTATAAAATCAAGCCGCTAGCCATCCATGCTTTCTGTCACAAACATTTGTGAAAGAATGGGTTGTTCTAATTTGAGCGTCACCCTTGCAAAAGTCAGTTAGTGAAAATCGATTCCCTCCTAGATATTCCATAATCATCTTGAAGTGGTATTATTGCAGAGTGGAAGAATTTAGGAACCAAAGCAACTCAACCACTAAGTGGGATACCATGTAAAGTTACAGAGAGGGGTCACTGAGTGCTCAGGCCCATAGTGCGGACTAGTTGCCGGGGCTCTGCTGACTGAATAACTGCAGAATTCCAACCCTCCTTTGGCATTAACATCAGCACAAAAATTGTGCACTGGGAGCTTCATGGCAAGGGTTTCCTTGACTGAGCAGCTCCTGTGGGAGTGTAGGTGGC
The DNA here is from genome assembly GCA_024447675.2 of Pterophyllum scalare. NCBI lineage: Eukaryota > Metazoa > Chordata > Actinopteri > Cichliformes > Cichlidae > Pterophyllum > Pterophyllum scalare. The sequence continues at coordinate 65,987 of JAMQGT020014825.1, read as the reverse complement.
CCAGTACTTTTGAGAATGTAGTATAGTTATGCCAAACTACTTTTTTTAATGTCACTGTGCTACAAGAATCTATTTACTGGGCATTAATTAGAGCTAGGATTAAAAAACCTGTGTGCTACTCTTATTTAGTCATCTAAATTTTATATTTTACCAAAATGACAGTGTATAAGTATATAAGCACATTCTTTCAAGTAACAATGGTATATTTACTTGTACAAACAACGATTTAAAACCCCAAATCCAAAAGATATTCTATAAATTAGAATAGAAAACTTTCGCTTTAATGATCGTGATATTACTGTATCAGCATTGCTTCAAGATCATTTTTCATGTACTGTAAAAATGTGAAATGCTTCAAAAGTGGGATGTTGTAGTGAATGTTAGTCATGGGCTTAAGAAATAAAAGACTGAAAAACCATTGGCACGGGCTTCAGAGAAATTTTGGCCCCACCATCAGCCTCTCATGGTCTTGCAGTTCTGTTATAATTTTGGTTCTTGTGTGATATTATAAATTCAACTTTCTTATATATGTCAGTGTTTGCCAGGTTCCTGTCTTTAACGGCCCTACGTTTGTGTCACTGTCGGCGACATAAATACTTCGCCTGGTGTTTCTTTTGTTTTACTTCCTGTCTTTGGCTGTGTTCCTCTATTGTAAGTATCTGCTCTACCCTTATTGTGTTCATCAGTTCCTTATTGCCCTGCTCCTCCACTTGTCTTTGTCAGAGAAGTGTCCTTTGCTCATGTTTCAACTGTGCTCCTTGTATAGCACCTTTTGCTTTTCTCTCCTTTGCTTTTCTGCTCATCAGCTTGGTTTTTGCCTTTGTTGTATTCTGCTTAAGATCATTTACCATGTATTTTGTATTTGGATTACTTATCACCCTCTGGGCTTCATTTTTGAAGTATCAGCTTAGTGAAATTTATTTTGCTTGCTTAACTTAGATTGTGTCTGCATTTAGATCCCCCTTTCTGTCTACATATAACATAAAGAAAAGAAGGATTTAACCTTCAAAGTCTCAATGAAACAGTGAAGTGGGAAAAAAATTGTTTTATCTTGAGATTCCTTTGAAAATAGTTATGGAGAAAAGATGGGTACGGCTTACTGTTCTCAAACCAGACGAGCGGGCAGGGGAGTACACTACTGAGGTCAGCGTCACAATATGTGGTACTACTTCAGTTGATAATTAAACCCTTTGAGAGATCTGACTCTTTTCTTCTATCTGATATGCATATATAGTAAACACAACAAACATGTGATACTGTGCTTTTTTTATCCACACATACTCACAATCAAGAACAAACACTTTTATTTTTCTCATTTTTCTCAGTTCTATTTTCTTGCTCGACTTTCATATACTGCAGTGGAGATGGATAAAAATCTGCTGTGGCAGTAAACCCCTCGCAGTTATTTACTTTTTTAGGTTAACGCTGAATCCTTTGCAGCGCTTCCCAAAGATTCAGTAAGGTTTTAGATTAATTATGTAAGCTCTCTAAAGGCTAATGAAAATCAACTTATAAAGATTTTACACTTCAGGGTGAGCACTTTGCCATCTTAACAGTTTGATGGTGTTATGTAATATATGAGTGGTATGGATACAGACTGTCGTTCAGCGTGATGATTGTTAATTATTCGTCTGCTAAGACAAGAGCCGAATTCAGGGTATGTGATTGGTATTCTTTTGCCTATTTGTCTGCAAGATTATACAAAAAAAAAAAACATGTGACTTTTATGATAGAGAAGTGGAGCATGAGCAAAGGATAAACCCATTTCATTCTTTCTATTTTTTCTTCTTTGTTAGAGTTTCTGAGGTTTTGATCTGTGACTTCTTCCAAAAGCTTTCTATTTTTGCCATGCCATTAAAAAAATGTATTTTGGTGCTTGTGTTGCAAGAAGAAAATCCGAACCCTCATTTTCATTTAATTGTGCAAAAATCACTTGGACCCCACAACCCCCTTTTGTTCATCCTGCTCACACACCTACAATGGGGGAAATAATTATTTGATCCCCTGCTGAATTTGTAAGTTTGCTCACTTAAAAAGAAATAAACAATGTCTAATTTTTTATGGTATTTTCATTTTAATAGAGAGAGACAGAATCCAGAAAAAAAAATCCAGAAAAAACACATTGCATAAAATTTATAAACTGATTTGCACGTCATTGAATGAAACAAGTATTTGACCTCCAAGCAAAACGTGACTTGAAGGAGAAATGCTTATTGGCAAGCACAGCAGTAAAATGTTTCTAAGATGTGCCTTTTTGAGCAGAGTGATTTCAGTCCATTATGGTGCAGTGTTACCAATGTTGTTCTTGGTGACTGTGTTCTCAACTGCCTTAAAATCATTAACAAGCTCTTCCCGTGTAGTTTTGGGCTGATCCACCACCTTTCCTGTGATCATCCTCACCCCATGAGGCAAGATCATGCATGTAGCTCCAGATCGAGGGCGATTGATTTCCGCTTCCATTTCCATTGTTACCTTCCCACCAAGCTTCTTGTTGATGATCTTGTAACCCATTCTAGGCTTGTGCAGGTCTACAGACTTGTCACTGACATCCTTTGACAGCTCTTTGGTCTTGCCCATGGTGGTGGAGCATCTATACTTATGAAATAGAAGCAGCTGATTTTGTGGACAGATGTGTTTTACATTCATGAGTTGAGATTAGCAGTATCTGTAATTGATTGATTGATTGATTCTAGTCTGTGTGCCACATGGGCACACAGTTGATCTGTGGGAACCAAATTCTGGCTGGGTTGTAGAGGATCAAATACTTATTTTATTCAATGGCATGCAAACTTTAGAACTTTTATTCAATGATTTTTTTTCTGGATTTTTGGTTGATATTCTGCTTCTCTCCATTAAAACAGAACTATCATAAAAATCAGAGACTCATTCATTTCTTTACAAGTGAGCAAACTTACAGATTCAGCAGGGGATCAAATAATTATTTCCCCACTAGGGAGGTGAGCAATAGAGATAAGATAAACTGAAAAAAGTAAATGTAGCTGCCCAGAATACATGTAGCACGAACCTTGATAACCTGTTCATCTGTTGACTTGCACTCCACCGACTCTGTAACATCAGAGACTGCACCATCTGTCCCTACAGTGACAACCTTTACTGGAACAGCGACAGTACGTCCAGTGAGCACAGCTGTGTTGAGAATTTCGTTGTCCTGTAAGGGGAAATAGAAAGGAATAGACATATTAGTAATACTGTAATTGTATAACTTCTTAGATGCCTCATTCCTGCTTTAACCCTAATTAAGAATCCAATAGCTGCATGGCTACCAGATAAAGCATTTGATGGACACAAAACCAACAATAAAGCGGGAACGAAGCACTCGTTGCTTGGCTACCAAGGAACAATCTCTGGGGTAAAAACATATGCCAACATGAAAGTGCGACAAACATTTAGGTTCTTGATAGGCCACTTGGTCCAAAAGTGAGTTAGTCCCCACAGATTCCCATATTAAAATAGCCAACTTTACAGAAAAAATAAACATGTTTTACACCCTGCTACCAAATAGTTTTGATCTGTTCATCTGTTAATTTCCCTCTCAACAATAATTGTAGTGGGGTTGAATTTTTTTGTTTTTATAACTCGTCTGTGTTTAATTGTATTAAGAGTTTAATTGGATTTCCTTTAGTCTTATATGGGTGGGTGTTGACCAGGTCACTAACTGTCTTCTAGTCTTCAACTCAGCTAAATGGTGACACTGTATTGATAGATCGAGTGTTTGTTGTGGTGTTATTTACAGTATCTGACAAACAACAAGGCTCGCTGTGTGTTAATTATGATGAAAGCTGGTCCAAAAAAAATAATAATCTGTGCCTCCGGATTGGCATTTTTTTCATTTTCTACTGATCAGCAGAGGGTTGTACTACAAAGCAAGAATAATGGATTAGCGAGCTCTGTTGAACTTAAAGTCAGAGTTTTCAGGAGCATGAAGGCGGCTCTCTTTTTACCTGGCTAGATCACCATGGTAATTTACGCTCAGCACATAAATTGGTTCTGAGCAGGTTATGTTCAGAGTTTTGATCTAAAATGGGCTAGAAGCATTCTTTTATTTACAGTGTGATTTTCTGCTGAAGGAATGCATTTTTTTGGTGAAACCTGTTAAGCCATACCTTACACCACCCAGTGAAGCCCAGCTCTAAAGTTGCAGGAGCAGAATGTTTAAATGTTTTTATATTGCTTACAATGCAGCTCATATTATAAACTCGATCAGTTGTAGGATATTTACTGCCAGTAACTTTCTATCATTAAAATTAATTTTGCTTTGATAAACTAAAGTGATTTCCACATCTCCTTTATTAGGCTATGGGAGACTGTGAGACCTGAACACACTGAGTAAGATTTAATCTTTAAATGTATCATAATTTTCAAAGCTCTAATGCACAGCTGTCATGTCAGAAATAAACAGTAGCACCAAGAGAGCACTGAGTGATAAAATAAATATTACTCAATAAAATCTTTTCCTACTCAGTGTGTTTGTGGTGATCATGAATTCACAAGATAAACAATCTTCTGCAGCTTTGCTTTTTTCTCTTATTTACAGCACCAGTTTTGCATTTCACTGTTTACTATATATTGTTTTAATAATCTTTATAGATCTCTACCACTCATTACTCTTATAATGTCCTCAATGTATTTATTTTCTGCAGAAGAAGAGTCAAATGATGCATCAAATGCCTCCTTTTATGTGAGTGCGCACAGCGCCTGAAGCGGAAAGCCTGGTTTAACAGAGGAAGTTGATAACCACCATTTTCGACAGCTGTTATCGCTGACTGGGGTTTTACATTTTGTCAGGCCAGTCAACGTTAAGAAAGACTGGATATGTTGAACTTTCTTTGTAGTATACGCTTCAAGTCTCTGTGTCTATGGGATCCATACAGTGTATGGATACAATATGCTGACCAGGCTTGCTAGCATTAGATGTTAACTTCTGGCACGCCATCCTCTCATTCAAATGCCATTTCTGGTTCCAGATGACAACGACAATAATGCAATAACAGCGAAGACTTCAGCAAATGGCTCAACAGAACAATGTATGACAGTGGTTACATCCACATTTAATAACAGAGTCTAAGATAACACGACCAATTTCATGCTAGCGTTCTGAGCAGGCTCTATGATCTGACAACATTTGGCTTTGACTTTCTACTGACATCTTCATCTGCATCATCCTTTTTGCTGTAATTTTGTTGTTGCTGACTCTACAACGACACAGAGTCTTCTGTGTTTAGAGGAGGGTTTGTTCCCTAACAGCATCCTGGTTGCTGTGATTATTTTTGTAAGCTTCATCAAAGAGCAGACAATTTATAACAGTATCAAAGGTGAAGCAAACTCCATTACTCAAATACTGTAGACATATGAAGTGTAATGACCGGAAATAAAACAAAGCAATATGACTCATAAATATGATGGTATTTATGAGCAGACCTTGAAAATCATGATAATAATTATTATTACCAGCTGCCAAAGTTATGTGATGTTTTACATAAACAAGAAAGAAAATGACTAAAATAAAAAAGAATATAAATACATAGCCGGAGTACCAATGTGTTGCAAAATGACCTAAATGCATCTCTCTCTGCACACTAGTGCAAATAAAATAAAAACAAACAAAACCCTCAGTGGTGGTAGGGCAACAGATTAGAAATGGCCATTGTGTTTAGCAAAGCTTTTGGAAGCTTTTCAAATTAGCACTGACTGAGCAGAGGGGGATGGGGGTTCATAATATTTAGGCAAAAGCCTTTAATACTCAGTCAGCCTTTTGTTTTCCAGCTAGACCAAATAACACTTATCAATCTTTGTTAGCATATCTAAAAAAGTATTTTATAGAAGGAAATAAATATGACATACTTCACGCTTATAGTCCCATTCTTGAGGTGTTTTCTCTATACTGTCAACCTATCTTCAAATACCATTTATTATCTAAAGGTCATATCTCATGCAATTCTAGACTATAGGCATCACAACAGGCTCTTTAACTCAGAAAAGGGTTCAAGTAGCCCAACACAAGAAGGAGCAATGGCAGAGCAGTACTATTTAGTACTACAGAGTTCAAGCAAAGCACAAGTAAGGTTGTGTGACTGTTCACTTAAATGTGATTTGTCTTTTGCATAATTTAAATGATGCCTATTTTATTTTTCTTATTTCTCTATTTTATTTATTTATCCAATATAATATGTGAAGCAACCAGTCCTTACATTTAAGAAGCCTGAAAAATGTTGACATCACATTTTCAGCAACTAGCAATTAATTAAAATTAAAATTTCTACATTTCCAAGCAAGAAAATATATACATTTTTATTGTATGCATTTTTTTTCCCGCCTTGCCAAAGTCTGATGCTTACAACCCTACAATGTAACATTCAGTGACGGGTGTGATGGTTCAATCGAAGATTAGAAGCAGCTAACATAGCTCTGGGCTACAGAAATGTGGTAAGCGCACTTCTAATTCTCCCCTTGACTTTTTAATTTGAATATCTAGTATTTAGACCTAACTGATACTGCCCCAAGAGACATCACTTATTAGTTTAATCGATTTTGTGCAGCCCCCCCCCCTCTGGAACCACACAGAGCTTTACATCACATATACAGTGGTAATTCTCCAGATCAGTAAATAGACTTAGATGTGTAATATTGGCTCTCTTTACTGGCTTACATTGCAGTGGGGTCACAATACGAGAGTTATTTGAGCCTTCCCCCACTATCCACCACTATTCCGCAGAACCACTCTCATTTAAAAGAAAAAAAATACAAAACAATGGCAATAATACTTCATGCCAAATAGCATTCACTCCAGAGTTATCACTAGATTCACTAGAGAATGACAGCCCTTATAGAAGAGCAGGAAGAAGATAATGAGATCAATTAAGACAATGTCTGGTAATCCTTGAGCTCTCAGTGTCCTGGTTGTATAGAAGATTTGCTATAACTGTAGATCATTCTCGTCACAGCTGAGCTTAAATAAAAGACTCCTAAGACCCTTGAATGGCAAAGGAAAGATGTTCTCCAGACATCAATTTATTCATTAAAACAATTGCCTTTTTGTTCGCCTTTTTGTTTTTATTTGTTATTAACTGTCTCCCCTGTCTTTTGCGGAGATTCAGCACCTTTTAAAATCAACAGTGCCATCCAATCTCAGCTTTTGGCTGAAGGAATTTACCTTGAGCTTCTTTTTAACCTTGGTGAATTGCATGCTGGTTATTTCAAGCTGTTTCTGAATATTACTTGCACGGCTGACAGATCTTTCACAAGAAACATGTAAATGTGTTTGACATGTCACTAGGGAAACAAACCAGAAAGCTAAAATAAGCAAAGGACTAATTCCTGCAAGATGGCTATTTATTGCTATCCTTTACAAGCACAGATGTTAAGCCTCATACATTTCCAGTTTCACAAAGACAAACAAACTTGCGAATCTGTCCTAGTTGAGTTTCAGATCATGGTCGAGGATGTATAATCCATTTCCTAACATGGGTTTGAAAGTAAGACACGTTTCTCACAAATTAAAATGATATTTAAGCATATTTAAATCTCCTGCATTCCAATAAAACCAAAACTCAACAAGTGATAGGCATCCATATCACCTCTCATCCTTGTTCCTCAGCGAACAATGAATATATTTGCTGCTAACTGCATAGTGTTGATGATAATATGCACCTATAAAAAGTGTGATCAGTTCTTCTATATGTAATGGGAAGGGTCCTTTTTCACTTAATGAGCCATTACGACTGGAACAGCTCGATGAAACGAGGTCTTAATGATATTCACCAATGTGTATTGTGGAGACTGTCCATCCCATAAAGAAGTGGGTATTGAACAAGATTAAATGAAATCCACAATGACAAAAAAATGTAAAATGTAATAAGACACATGGCAACAAAGGCAGCGTCTTCGTCTATAAAACCCACCCACATCTCACCAACCATCGCATGGCTGCCTTACAACCCCCAGATAGGGGGGTCTGGTGTGCATTCCTTATTAATGAGGCCTATTTGCAAACACAAGCAGATAAATGTCCATGACTTAAAACAACTACATTATAAACTCGTGCACACAGGCATACAAGTGCTACATATACCGCATAGCGACCAACACATCAGTACAGATATGCAAACATTTTAATTTAGACACACACTTGCAAGCACAAAGAAACCCTTCTTTCTTGCCCAGCTCAAAAAAAAAAAAAAAGAGAGAGAAGAGGTATGTCTCCCCCTTCTCATGCTGCAGCTTATCTTAACAACCTCTCATTGCAGTGCAGAGAGCAGGGCCAGAAAAGAGAAGAAAAAAGGACGAGAGAGGGGAGAATCGATAAAAGGCTATTATATTTCTGTGCAGCAGGGGGTACAACCATAGAGTGTGTAGGGCTGATATGGTTGTGGATGAATGATGTGTAAGGCAGCAGACAAACACAAAAGTCCTGCTTAGAGAATAATTACTGTATGTAAATGTGTAAAAGCTAAAAGGACAAAATCTGGTGTTGCTACACAACTCTGAGCAATACATATTTTTGAAATCTTGAGACTAGGCTAAGCTCTTTTGATTGCAAGAGGGCATTGTTATTCTTTACCACCTTTACTGTATCTCACCCTACTAAGTCCATTTAAATAATAGTGCAGTGTTTTTTTTTTCTATCTTAAAAATGCAAAACAAATAACATAAACTATGACAAATTACAAAATAAGTCCCGGGAATCAGTTTTAAAAAACTAAGAGGTTCCCAAAGAACCTTGTTTCCACTTCAGTTTTCAAGACCCACAAGGATGAGACAAGTGCACTGAAAAATTAAGAAGTGATGGCTGTTTTTACAAATAATTATTGCACACAACAAATGTCTCCACTCCTGTCTGTTAATGCAAATGGGCACCCCTGCACTTTTGGATAACCGCCCACCCTCTGCAGCAGAGCTCCTCTTCTGTGGGGCCAGACTGTGTAAACATGACTAATATTTATACCCCCATCAGCATGCTTCAACTCGCAACTGCAGCTTCTTTGCTCATTTACACAACACAGCATATTCTTTTCTTTACTTTTCCTTCCACATTTTCATTATCTTCAGGGATTTTCTAACTTGCTCTGGCTGCATGCAGAAATCACATTTAAATAAACTGTGGGAAACTGAGTGCATCTAAGAGGATAAATAACAGTAACTACATGAAAGAAAAAAATGATGTACAAAAGCTGCTAATAAAATAAAAAATCATGGTTTTGTATTAAGTCTCCTGCACTGCTACCATAGATCTTATATATAGCTTATGATAATGGACATAAATTGTAACACAATGACACTAATCCATATAGACTTATTCAAAGTGTTTAAACGAGGAGGGAGGGACAAATCTAAGCTATGCTTGGCTTATACTGGGCCCAGAACACTTCTCAATATTGGCTAGCTGTTTATTATTCAGTGACTGAACAGATGGATCTGACCCACAGAAAAACCACAGCCGTGTTGGCCAACAGCACTTGTGAGTAGAGTTTATATTGCCACTGCAGCACTCTCATCCATTCAGTTCATATCACTTATCAATAAAAAGTCTATTCCCTCTAGCACGTATATAGTCCCCCCCCCTTGCCACTCACAAACTTCAGAACATCTCAGAGTATAGTAGGAGATAAAATGAAAGCAAAGGCAGGGGAATCAATGCCTCTCAGGATTTTATTTCTTTTTTCCCACTTTTTTTTTTTTTTTAGAAATAGTGATACAACAGAAGGAGAGAGCAGTGTTCATACAATGTAATCCTTTTACAGTTATGACTTGGGGAAAAAGCAGCGCAGCCAAGTTGCTCCGCGCTGAAATGCTACAGTCAGAGAAAAAGTGGAGCAAGGTGCTGATAACTGAAGTGATGAGTGATGTGATGGAATGGGTAAAAAAAAGGGGGAAATTACTATTTTGCTCCCAAAGTTAGGAAGATGTCAGTCATTTTAAGTTGCTGGAACTTTCTAGTTTGGCAGTGAAGAAAATGCTGCACCTTACTCACAGCAGAATATGCAGAAATCCTGTTTTTTGCAAGTACACAAGATACATGATGAAAAACTGTGGAAATCAACTGAATCTGAAGTTTTCTGTGGGGATAAAATAAGCTGAATAATCAGCTCTACTGATTTACCTCGATTGGCATAGCAGCTATAATTGCAGTATTAGCAAATAAAGAGTTGAAGGCAGTTTGGGGCCATTCTGCATTGACCATGAGTAAGAAATACCACTATTGATTATTAAATTGGGACCTACAGTGATTTATACTCTCCTCATTAATTAGATATTGATTTATAACTTCTTGTCCTGGCAATGTGTTGGGTTTGTTATTGCGTACTGTGAGCTCTAAATACTTTTAGTAAGATTAAATATTAAGCCTCTGTTATTTTTTCCTGCCTCGTACTCCCTAACTTTAACATTAGAAAAGGAAATGCCAAAGTCAGCAGTGATAAATTGGCTGTTCCTGATAAAGCCTGTCCATATTCTGAGGACCTTTCTCCTGTCTCTGGCTGGGGACATTTGATTAGAATAAACCAGAAAGCTCCACTATACTGGACCATGGCCCATGCTGGCCAAATAAAAGACTTGCAACCCAGACTGACACAATGAGGGGAAGGGAAAGGAAAGCAAGCCAGAAAACCAAAAAAAAATAAACCACAACAAATGACAGAATGGACAGGCTTAACTTTAAAGTAAAGTCTGACTGACGTACATATCTTGGGCCCCGAGAGAGGGAAGACAGACATGTTGGGTGGCAGAAGTGAGATAGTTTGTATGTGAGTACAGAGGATATACACATGTCATCCACCCAGGGAGTGTTTCTCATTATCTGCCACTCTGCTTCATGCTCAGTGTTATACACAACATCTGCAGTCAGGCAACTAAGGGTTATATGAATCACTCAAAAAAGGCTTGGTTGCAGTTTTTGAGTTCAGCAAATTTACAGTTCAATTCAATTCAATGTGGTCATTCACAATTATCTTCACATTTAAATATGATGCGCTGATAATCAGGAGCTGCATACTGACATGATGCTAATTTGCTGTTCCGTGCAAAAGTGTTGAATCGCCCTTCACGTCTTTATCTTTTGCTAGGAAAATGCAGCAATTTATCAAAACATGTGCAAACATACATGGAAATACTGTACATAAAGCAAAAACTGAATTTGTACAATTCTAACAAACTAAGCCACTGGTTGAAATGCAGTAGCATCGCCCTGTTTCCCTTCCTTAAAGGTAAAGTCTGTATAATATCACTGCTAGATGTCAGTAGGGGCAGCACGGTGGTGCAGTGGTTAGCACTGCTGCCTCACAGTTAGAATAACATCTAGAAGGCCTGTTTTAAAGTCCACCCTGGCCCAGGCCCCCCTCTCTCTCTCTCTGTGAGAAAGAGATGATGAAAATACACATGAACAAATGTTAAATAATCATATATAGTTTGAAAGAGCTATTTTTGATCTTTAAATTAAAAGTAACTTATGTGGTCGGTCTCTAGCTACATACATAAAACGCGGTCAGGCAGAACAGAATTCATCTTGGCCACCGTAAGATGGCAAGGAAACTTCCAAAAACCAGCACCAACCAATGTATTTTTAATGGATTAATTCTAAGTTTATGACAATGTTGTATTACATGGCTTAATAAACAAAACCAAGAGAAAAATGTAAATTCCTCTGAAAATGGTCAGGTACTTTTTCACTCCTTTTTAAAGGATCATTTTCTGCAAATCTTTGAGAATGTAACACAATTTAACATTATGACAGATATATTGACTAGAGCTGAAATTTTTTATTGATTAAAGGATGAATATGCTGACAGAAAATCAATAAGAAAACTATTTTCAAGTGCCATTTCCAGGCTCTTTGAATAAAATTATATGCCAACATTTTGACTGATTAGAAATTGCAGAAAAGATTTTCTCAGAATTTAGAAACTGCAGTGCCATTGCCTGTTTTTTTTTTCTCCAAAGGATCTTTAACAAAAAAAAGTGATGCAGCCTCAGCTCCAGTGTCAGCTGGGCTCTAATGCAGGCATGTGCATAACACAGAAGGCAGGAAAGAAGGGGGGAAAAGAAGCAGGAAAGACACAGTCTCAAACAACTAAATAAACAACATAAAAATTGTTATTTGAATTGAGTTGCCTAATTTTGATCTCCTTGTCTGTCTGCTGTTGCGTCTCCCTCTCATACTTGCTGTAGGAAGATCAGAATCAACAATGACAAACAAACCTGATGCATAAGGCACATTTTTCCTGCAGCAAAAGTGATAAAAAGAATTTATTCATCTAGTCAAAATGCATGGCATAAAGATGGGGCAGAAAATTAGAGACCCATATATACACAAGAGGACTTAATTAAGCTATAAGGGGCATTATAGCTGCATTATAGCTGCATGCAGATGGCTAATGTTGCCTTGAGGACACTTGGCATGACAGTGGATAGCCTCACTGCTTCTCGATTAGTGCTCCGTCATGCCATTTCCAAATACTGTTCCTGTATGACTGATCTTGCTTGAAAACTGCTAGTGAGTTCTGATGCAGTGATAGCACTTTGTATAAATTATAGATATAAGGGCCCTTTATTTCAGACTTGTTTTTGGCAGCCAATTAGTCAAGCAGCACAGGAACCCATAGTGTTCCTACCTTTTCTTGTATAGTTTCCTTTTCTTCTTTTGTCTTTTACATTAGAAACATTGGCAGTCCTTGGAACAGTATTTTAAAAAGTTTTAAAATTAGGCATAGTGACTAGGGACAGTCCCCTTATTCTATTCATGTCTGTTCATGTCAAGCACTCAATGTTTTATGGATTTTCGAGTTTTGAAAGCTTTTGGCCGTCACAGTTGATTGGAACTGGCACAAAATTGCCAATACAGGAAATGGGGTCATACCCACCAATGCTTTGATCTACGAAAACCAAACTTAGTACGTCGACTCAGGACCCCATTTTTGCTGCACTGCCCATTTGGGGTAGTTTTGTGTGTGTGTGTGTGTGTGTGCGCGGTGGGGTGGGGAGGTGTATGTGAAGCAGAACAGTGTTTTGACTAATACATTGTCAGTTTCTCATGACAACTTAATTGGTTTATTAAAAACACATCTTCACCATTCTCCTCACAAATAAACTTCAGGCCCAGCCTGACCAAAGTTGTATAAAAAGTTCAGGCTTTTGAAACAGTTTGTTCACTACTGCCAACTCAAATCTCTCACCAAATGGACGAACTTACTGTATATGTCTTAGTTACAGTTTCATGCGCACCAAACTTGGTCGGATAACTGACCAAGTATCAGTTATCAATCTAATATCAGCCCCTTCCTTAGGTTGTTGCCTAAGCCTTCCTTGCAAAAAGACCATTCAGCTGGGCATATAATGGTTATTTGATCTGCAGAAGTAAGGTGTTGTCTGTGAGTATGGAAAGAGCGCTCTAAGAGCTGTTGGTTAACTTGTATTCTTCAGGAGGTTCGACAGCATGAGGACTCTTGTGTTCACCACTGAAGCCAACAAAAGAACATTTGCTGTGCTTTGATTGTAGATGAGACATTCTGCAAGCAGAAGCGGCTATAAAAAGTAAATAATGGCAGACTGCATCATTCTTTGAGAGTGTGCCAACCTAGCCGTTATGTGGGCATTTTTATTTATTTTATTTTTTTTTACATAGTGATAAAGACAGGTAGGCTAACAGATGAAAAGCTTTGACTACAAAGAAGGTTTTTCAGTTCAGTAGGAGAGGGGGAAAAAACTACTTTTGGTGCTGACTCTGGGCTTTCAAACTTTACACACTGCTTAAATACAAGGCTATAAATCATTTTAAAGGAAAGCAAAACCTCTTTAAAAAGTCACTTTAAACAACTGAATGGGGTTAGAATGAATAAATCTGAATTTGTCCTGATGATTATTATTCTAGACAAAGGTGCTTACCCATGACCACAAAAACAGTTAATGCAGAGCTTCTTGCTAATGGTGCTGATTATAATGTTATGGGACTGCAAGCACAAAGCGAACGTTATTGAGTTTGAAACAGAGTGAGTTTCAGAAGCTATGAATAAAATGCTAATGATTACATTTGGGATGTACTGTAAAGAGCTATGGGGGCCAACTGGCTGTCTCTTCTAATGAGAGAACAGAGAGGCAGGGAGCAGCAAGAGAGGGATCAAAAATTCATGGGAGGATGCAGTAAAAGTAGTGCGCACTCAGCTGGCATGTTCTCTGCATGTACTGTCTTTCAAGCTTATTAATGAAACACTTTCACTGTCTCCCCTCTCATCTGCCTTCTTGGTTCCAGGTTGTGTTCAGCATTTCAGTTTTCTCTGATTATCCCTTTAGAATCAGCATAACAGCATAAAAACAATATAATTTAAAACCATCAATTTAATAGCATTTGTGTTGGTGACAGTGAGCTGGCATTCACAAGTTCAGAGTTCAATATCTGAGTAATGCACAAGAATTTTCACACAGTAAGAGAAAAATAGCGGCGTCTTAAGTACAGATAACTTTCTCTGAGCTTGTCCTCTATTAAATGTATTGATTTATGAGATTTCAAACAAGAGTATGTTATAAACTGAGACCTACTGAGGGTTTCTCAAAGGAACACAACTCTTCATCTAAACAAGCCATGCAATCTAGTATTAACTACTAAAAACGGCACTCTTATAAAATCTCAGCAGTTTTCAGTAATAATAAACTCATAAATTTTCCAGTAATAAGCGTTGCTTAATATTAGCAACTCAATCTCGTTGTTATTTTGTTTTGCTTGAGGCTAACAATGCATTAAATATCTCTACAACACTGGAAATTGGTTTGGGAAGTGTAATTATCCCATCCCTGTGTCCGAATTCTTTTTTTATTTCAAGAAAAAAATTAAATTTTAAGCTGACTCCTACATGACTTGTTTAGAAAAAACAAAACAAAAAACTTCACTGTCTTCAGCTTTCAGCTAGCATTCTATAATATTCAGTCCTGCCACAAAAGATTCAAAATTATAAGTCATCAGCTGAACTACAAATTGCTTTATTCAATTTTCCTGGAAAAAAGGATCTGCTATGAAATTATGAACTTTGTCTATTGCTGCAGGATGACTATTCAGTACTGGTCTCTCACTCTGCAATAAGTCCGTATGTATAGAATTTACAGAAATGTACCTTCAGTAAAAATAAATAAATGAATAATGATTTAAAAAAAGGTCAAGGTATAAATAAACCGATCTCACCCATCTTTTGTTCTGTTTAAATGTGCCCTCTTCTCTACTTGGGGTTTGCACACATTTCTCTTGTTTTTTTTTAAACCTTTATAAGGTTTTTTTTTTCACACTTTACCTTTTTGTATATGCCATTAAAAAAGATCACAAAGAGTAAAGTTATTTAGATCTTATTCCAGGCCATTTTCAGCAATAAAAAACAAACAAAAAACAAAAAGAACAAAACAAACAAACAAAGAAAATTGTAGTAAAAAAAAAAAAAATTCTGCACTTCATGTTTGGCAGCCAGCAGGTACTGGGTAAGCGTGAGTATGTGTGCTTCTCTGTGGGAGTTTAGGCCAGAAGCAATCACAGAGAGATGAGAGTTCTCTTCAACAGGGGTGTCTGGCATTCTGTACCCAGACAAGTACTGCTAAGAGCCAGGAATAATTAGTGTCTACCTACACATTTTGCCAAAGATGATGGCTTATGTCACATATCCATCCATCCATCCATCCATCTATTGTCTAAGCATCGTATCCAATTCAGGGTCGTAGGGGGGCTGGAGCCTATCTCAGCTGTCACTGGTCGTGAGGCAGAGTACACCCAGATGGGGCCTAATAACACCCAGTTTGCTTATACACTGACTCATCTGCCTTTAATTTATTACCTGGCTCTTAACATGTAATATGTGCTGTCAAAACACAAGAAGTCAGAGAGACATCTAACGTTTTTAAGACTCCACCAAGACGATCTCTCCAAGTTAGCAGTGGCTAAAAGTCCCACACATGACAGGTGATCAAAAAGGTTTAGGAACCGGACAGCAGTATTTGACATCATCTTCTCCTGCATTGTTTGGCCATTTTAAATGAGGCTGCCATTTTTAGATCACTGCAAAAGTCCCATTATTGACCCTTGGAACCTACTTGGTCCTTCAACTTGACTTTTGGAAAGTAAACCAGCTTGCAGGGAACCAAATCTGGCAAGTATGGTCTAGGTAGTGTGTGACGATTGTGTTGGCATGGCCAAAAACCTCTGTGTGCATACACAACAGCGTTTTTCCAGTGACTTTTCTTCCTCCAATTCCTCTGGAAATTACAGTAGACCCATCTCACCTGAGGGGATGAATTCATGGTGCAAAATCCCATGAATGTTGGGGGGTGGGGGGCACAGCCACCATCCTACTGCCCAGCTGGAGACCCAGGTCTCATTACTGCAAACCTTCACATTACATTTGGGGCAGTTTTGGTGGTGTGTGTGTGCACAGTTCCAATGCTCAGAACAGAACTTCTAAAAAGTTATGTAAATTTAGCAGCTGTACTGCATTCCACCTGAACATGTCAAGAAAATGATCTCAAGTAGCAGATCAGCCAAATTTAAATCAGATCAGATTTAGAGTCTTATAGGCCAATTTCCAAAGCCTTTTGATCACACACCATATTGCATCAGGTGCTTTTTACTCAAGCGTATGTTTGTACGTGCTTTCACTCTAAAATAAAAACGACCTCTGGTTGTGCTCAGTTTTTTGTAGAGTTAGTGTAAGCTGCCATCTTTAAATAGCTGTGTATTAATGCCACAAAGAGGATGAGGCATCCTGTGTCACTTTATTGATTTATGCTGAAATGAAACTTTTAACGAACTACATAATGTGATACATAAGTGTACAATTTACTGCAGTCCTCAGCCATGAATAATGGATTGTTATCAGTAGCAAAATATGGAGGACATTTTTTATTGGTTAAAATAACAAGATTGATTTTAGACAAACCTTGGTGTATTTTAGGGATCTCCCCAACCCAGATGCTGTGTTCATGTATCTCAGCAAACATACAGAAAATTACGAATCAAGAAGATTTTTCTTCTTGATCTCTTTCCTCAGAAAATCATTTTCTTGGAATTAGAGTGGCATATTTTGCTTTTTATATCCTGTCTAAAAGCAATTAATGTCCTCAAACATGTCCTCAGTCAGTCATGTGCAACGTGCATGTGAAAAGTTACATTTGTTGATAATTTGTGATTGCTGAGTTAACTAACTCGCCCAGATTCACAGTTGCTCAAATGGGGAACAACAGGTGAAGTGTTTGTCTGTGATGTGGTGGTCCTTCTATAAATGCCATGAAACTTGATTCTTGATTGTCTTCAAACATCAGCTGTACCCATCTATGTCTCATTTCCCAGCCAGTCCTCTGTGTATCTCTAGTCTTGCTTTTTCCAAGCCTATTTTTTCCCCTCATGGGGTGGCAGTGGCGCAGTGGGTAGGTGCTCACCTCGCATCCGGAGGTGTGCTGTCATTGTGTAGCAGCCACGCTTCTGTCAGACTGCCCCAGGACAGCTGTGGTTACATTAGTAGCTTACCACCACCAAGAATGATTGAGGTGTGAATGAATGGTGCACAGAATTGTAAAGCGTTTTGAGTACAGTGAAAAGCGCTATATAAGTCTAAGGCATTACTATTATTATTATCATGTGCCCATGGCCTGCATTCCTGTGCTGCTTGCCTTTGCCCCCCGTGTCACCCCATTATCTCAGTTTGTGCTTACTTTAGTTTTTTTTTTTGGCACTTTAGTAAATGATACTAAATAATCTTTTTTATGATTATAGCTCATTAGGCTCCTCTTTCAAATAATACTAATAATACTTGGCATTGAAGTGTGTCAAAATGTGTTTGTAACATCAGGGTTGCCACTTATATTTTCATTATTATTTCTATCTATTCTATCATTTACACATTTCGAAAGGGCACCATTAGATCCCGGCATTTGAAAGCTAGACGCAGAAAATGTTTATTATTTCTACTTAAAAATGATGACTGAATTACCAAAATAAACACTAATTAATGTTATGAAAGCTAGCTAATTAATGTATTGACTAATTATTGAATCCCTAAAAACACACAATGTGATATTGGCTGTGTCTTTTATTTCTTCTTAAATCAAATTTTGCATACTGTCAGTACTTTCTGAAATGCTTATGTCAGCAGTTCTATGACTACATTTTCTCCACATCCTTTTCAACAAGTGCATTAGACAACTTATTATTTAGTATTACTATTATTTAATACAATGTGTGCATTCTCGTTTAACATGACATTAAAGTGGGAAAATGTGGCCAAAGCCTCAAAGCTACACTACTAGCCATGAAAAATAAATCAACAGTGTACGACTGCCTCACAAAATTAGTATGATAAAAGTTTATGAGTGCTTGAAAGCATTTGATTTTTGCATGACCATAATCAATGACAAAAATTAAAACTGCCCTAATCTCTTTCAGCACACAGAATGATTTTCCTCAAAAACAATTAACAATAATTCATTATGTTTACACAGTCATTATCATAATACAGTTATCAATCATGAGCTACTTGCCAATTCTTCCGCATTTGGATTGTTAAAATCCAACTCAATTTAACTTCTCTTTCTGCAGATTGAGAGCTGCATTCAAGAGCGTCATGACGATTAGAAAATGCAAAGCTTTGTTTTAAAAATAATTAATTGGTCTGGCTTTTTAGGACTGATAAACGGTGATTACATTGCCATATTTTTTTCATATGGCACATTGTTATTATTTATAAGAGTCAAAATACTAATGTATTTTGTAAAGTCAGAAACAAACAATGCACAATGGCAATGCAAAGAAACTTAATGGAAAATGAATGGCTCTTAATCAGGATAATACTTTGTTGGTCACTGAATAGAATATACTGCTTTCATGCCCTTTATGGATTCTACATTATAAAAATGTTCTTTATTGTGGGAAAACTGAAACTATGATCTTAAAATAGAAATGTGTTTTTTAAATGTCACAGTAAACAAGTTAAAGAAGCAATTGCCAAGTAACTGCCAAAACAATCTTCTTAGAAAACAAGATTGAATGTGGGTGTTGAACGTCTATTGTGTTAAGCTTTTAAGTTGACCTCACAAATATCATGTTGCTTGTGGGGTTTATGTCAATATATCTCACTTTAATTGTAGTTTTTATTTTAAGGGAGACAAAATACCAATCAAAAATTCCAGAAAAATAATATTACATAAAAATTTTGATTTGCATGCCATTGGGTGAAATAAGTATTTGATCCTCTACAATCCAGCCAGAATTTTGGCTCCCACAGATATCAACCAATCAATCAATAAATCATCCAACCAATCACATATACTCCTGACCTCAACTCATAATGTGTATAAAGCACACCTGTCCACAGAATCAGATTCTTTTAACCTCTCGCTAGAATGGGCACAAAAGCATCCGCAAGAAGCTTGGTGAGAAGGTGACAAATGTTGGTGCAGTTTTTTGGAAATGGAAGAAATATAAAATGTCCATATTGCCCTCAGTCTAGAGCTCCATGCAAGATCTCGCCTCATGGGGTGAGGATGACCATGAGAAAGGTGGTGCTCAAAACTACACGGGAGAAGCTTGTAAACGATCTGATCTGCTGATCTGCCAGTGCTGAGTATGATCCAAAGAACACCATCCCCACAGTCAAGCACAGAGGCAACAAAGGACTGGCTAAAGAAGAAGTACATTAGGGTCATGGAGTGACCTAGCCAGTCTCCAGACTCCAATCCTATAGAAAATCTGTGGAGGGAGCTGCAGCTTCAAGTTGCCAAACAGCTGCCAAAAGTTGAGAGTTAGAGAGTTTCTCTAAAGAGGAGTGGGCCAATTCCCTCCAGTTTGCCCTCCTGTGGGCAAACCTGGTGACCAACTACAAGAAATGTCTTACACCTGTGCTTGCCATCAAGGGTTTCTCCACCAAGTACTGAGTCTTGTTTTGCTTCAGGATCAAATACTTATTTCACTCAGTGACATGCAACTCAATGTATAACTTTTATTTTGGGATTTTGGGGTTATATTCTTTCTCAAATTAAATGAAACTACCATAAAAATTAGAAACTGTTTACTGGAAGCGAGCAAACTTACAAATTCAGCATGGGATCAAATAATTACTTGCTAATTGAATGCAGACAGCATTTCACTGATGGAAAAAACAAAAAGATGTCTCTGTCATCTATCTAAGGCTGTCCTGCTGCATGGGGCACTTTTACATACAGTGTCCTACAGTGTTGTATATTAAGTTAATGTTACATGTTAACCATGTTTGTGCCATTAGCGTCATGTAGACCTTTCCACACATACCACACAACACAATCAAATTTAATCTGTGGTAAATGGGTGATAGCACCCCCCCCCGCCCCCCAAACATTAAAACAATGAAGGGTTGTATTTGCAAAGGCATATTGTTTAGGGTAAGACATTAGATACAGTAATTTTATTGACTAATACCCCCACAAAGCAGCACAATTATACAATTTATAATGCTGGAAGTAAAAAAAAAAAAAAGCTGTAACTATCTGTGAAACTCATGACTTAAGCAGTAGAAACAATACGCTCAAAATAATCTATCAGCATTGCAATGTATTTGTTTGGCTGATACCAGTTAGTCTAAAGCTGAGCTGAGAGATGTTCATTCATGCACACATGCAACTTCCACATGTAACACCACTCCTCACCATGGCTAGTGGCACGATGCCACCCAGGTCCTGTGGTGATAGACGGATGAGGGTCTGCACTTCACTGGTAAGGGTGCGGGTGAGCGGATACTCGACCTGCCATGCCACCTCCCTGCTCCCCTGAGTTACCATCAGCCCGTTTACCTCCAGGTCTACCTGCAGCACTCGCTGGTAGCCCACTGCCTCGACTCTGTGGAAACAGATAAAGAGAGGATAAAAATCTGTGTGTCAGGAATGGATTTTTGATAAAAGGTTAAACAAAATGTTGGCATCAAAACGGAAGTGAGGAAACGTGAAAGAATCAAACAAGACCTTGAAATAATGTGAACACAAAGGAATGATGAAAGTATTAAATGAAGGTGGAGAGGCTGAGGAGGGGAAACAGAACATTAGTCAGCCAATACAAGTAAAACTTCAAAAAAGAAGAACTACATTGCACATTTTAAGCAGCAATGCATGCAGATATTTTGTGGAATATTCTATTTTTCATAAAATTTAAGCAACTAAATCCTCATCACAAAATCTGATTGGAAATTAATCAATTTGCAGCAGCATTAAAGTTCCATGAGCCATAATGTGTAGAAAAAGTAAAAACAAAACAAAACATTTATTTATCCTGTTGCAAAATGGAGTCTCTCTTACAAAGATTACCAGGGTCATGCAAATCATTTTCTCGCAGCTGATGGAGATGCAAACAGAACAGAAAAACAGCGGATGTAAAAGAACACCCCTCAAACTGATCAGATTTGCTCAATGCTTCCCTTGATCAAGCTGCTACTTCTCACCTCTCTTTGTCACAGTCAAAAATCAATACAACACCTTTTTTTTTTTTGTAACAATCTGACACCAATGTGCAATACACACTGTCTTCAAGAATACAGTTTACTGGATAGGAAGTCTGGAAGTGACTCACAGAGGTAAACATTCATGTTGTGAGAGTCTGCTACTTTAAATGACAGCAACAACAAAGTTAAAAAAAAAAAAATTAAGATGCTTAATTTCCGAAAATACAAGAGGTAATAAGTATGAAAATTCCAAGATATTTTTTAGCATTGAATCTGTTGTTAATGTGTACTACAGATAAAGCCTAAAGAGTATGCTTGCTTTTCTGGTGTCACGCAATCAATACGAAGATGGAGAGAGTCCAAATTGAGGTTCAAGAGAGAGGTTTTAAGGGATAAGATCCAAGGTTTTCCTTGAACATATTTTGGCCAAATCTACAGTTAAATATCCCCCAACTCCCCCTTATGTTCACAGTTCAGACACTAGCCTCATTTCAAAGTGCAGATTTAACGATCTTCTCTGGTTAAAAAAAAAAAATGCAAAGGAAGACAGTTTTGGAAACTAAAAATCAGTGTGGATGAAAACTGCTTAAATAGCAGTTCTAGGTCAGGCAGAAAAAACATCAGTTTCAGTGGGCAATGTTCTGAATTATACAAAAACATGCTTTCAAATAACCACTGAGAAGCTTTGGCTTGGGGTGATCACAGAGGAATATAGCTGTGAATCTGACCCCACAATGAACACTGTTAGGGTGCAGTGCTGTTTGAACACTGAAGCCTATCCCGGCTGCCAAAGAGTGCAGAAAACCATTCACACTCACAGTCACACCTATGGGCCATTTAGAATCATCAATTAACCTAACCCCAGTAACTGTGTGTCTTTAGACTGTGGGAGGAAACTGGAGTACCTGGAGAGAACCCAAGCAGACATGGGGAAAACCGTACAAACTCCACACAGAAAGGCTTCGGCCAGATGGTGGATTAGAACCTTTATGCTGTGAGGCAACAATGCTAACCACCCCTGCCCTAATAAAACAAACAAACAAACAAAAAAGACAAAAAAGTTGTGCTATATTGTTATATTTTTCCTCCATCCATCTTCTTCTGCTTGTCCTTTTCAGGGTCACAGGGGGGCTGGAGTCTGTCCTGGCTGTTATGGGGCGAGAGGCAGGGTACACCCTGTGCAGGTCGCCTGTCTGTCATTCACACTCACACCTATGGGCAAGTTAGAATCACCAATTAACCTAACCCCACCGAGTGCATGTCTTTGGTCTGTGGGAGGAAGCTGGTGTACACAGAGAGAACCCACGCTAACACAGGGAGAACATGCAAACTACACAGAAATCTTTGGTGCAAAAGTTCAAGGGAAATGCTGCTAAATTTGCAAGCTAACATGTTAGGCTGTTTAACATGACATGACATAACAGAATAAAAGTGTTTTTGTTTTTTTTAAATGGGAGCTGAGGAAATGGCCCAACCAAGGCAAAAAGACACCCAACTAAATCAAACAGCATATCTTTTTAAAACTCTGTTGATTAAAAAACGACAGCCTTTTAAAGAGTCTGATGGTATAGTGACCCTATGTATTTAAAATAGCCATCACTTTTTAACTCTATGAGCAGCCAGTCAAAAAGAATCTATATTAAACTAGAGCCTTTCTGGTCCATAAATTATTTAGGTTAGACAGCAGCTATGTTAAGGCTTTGCATATACTAATTCTAAGTCTGTATGACAAACAAATTATGATGCTAAATATAAGTCTGAGAAAAAAGAAAAACTTTAAAACACATATCAAAATGCCACAGCTAAAATTTACAATTCAAATACACTCAGTTGTGCCATTAAAAACACTGTAAAAAAACACAATATAGTTATTAATTCATTTGATCACTGTGCTGCTTTTTTGCAAGTTCTGGCAAGTTAAGTATTGAGAGATGAGCTAACATTCATCTGTTGTCTGTCTCTCATGGGATGAGATTTGAGGACAGTTAGAAAATGTAATTCAATATTGGCAAATATATTCAGTGTAAAGTAAAGACAATACACCTCTCTTTGTACAAAAGATGTGGAGAAGGAAAAGACATTTCTCTTTGACTTTAATTATCCCTCTCTATCACATTGTTCCCTACTTTCATTACTTTCTGTGTTAAAATTCTAAAGAGCCAAATCAACCTTTCTGAGATTGGATCGTTGCCACTGGAAAAAGTCTAAAAACTAAAATGAGGGATTAAAAAAAAATAATCAAAAGCTCTGCTGAATAGTACACTAGAACAAATTAGTTGTGATGATACTATATGCTTACAAAGTAAATAAATAAAATAAACCAAACAGGAATTATGTTAGAAAATGGCTTTTGCACTTTGAAAACCACACTTTCATGTAGGGGACACTTAAGCAATTTCTTGACCATTTCTGGCTCTTTGAAATCATTTCCCTTTTAAAGTAAAAACATCAAAAGCAGAAGAGAGCGACTGCTGAGCGCAAACATCTCACAAAACACATACTGTAGAGTTTAGTTCTGTTTGGTTAGCCATATTAAAAGATTTGTTGAAAATCCTATCAGTGAGCGCAATCGAATGAGTATCAGTCATTGGGTGGACCTTACTCAAATCCATCTATTTCTCTTTTTCTTTTCTGTTTCTTTCTGAGGCAAATATTTGGAGTGCTACAGAGCCACAGTATCCCCTACTGCCTGGCACCATCCTGGGCTCAGCGATAGTGACTGTAGTGATTATGTGATTTACGCTTTATGGTGTATAATTACAGCCAAATCAATTATCTCTAACAGACAGTTTTGCTTTACAATGAAGCCGCAAGCAATCAGAGCTTTTAGTGCTGAACACAGAAATGCACCTCCACCTCTCTCCAAGTCTAGGCTCTTTGTATTTTTTCTATGAGGTAGACTTTTTCTAATACTTTTCTCTTCATCCCTTCCTCATCTTTAATTTATTCCTCTCGCTGACCCGCAGTGTTGTGTTACTCTCAATAGAGGGCAGTACACTCTCTCTCTCCCTCTCCCCCTCACCCCTTCATCCAGCATGTGTTTGGGATGATGAATGTCTGCAGCGCACCAGCTGGAGAGGTCAGGCCGCTTCTCTGTGTCTCATTAGAAACATAACTGCACCTGTGTGCCCTTTTCTCACAGCGATTACCATACAATTTAATACACTCATACACACACTGGCAACTATCACTACCATCACCCTGAGTTATGGATGTGGATGAGAGCAAGAGGTGGACACGGTGATAGAAAAAAACAAAAACGGAGGAGAAACAGGGTTAGAAGGGCTCAGATAAAAGCAAAATGTCTACTGGGATCACAGAACTGGCTATACCGCTATAAAAGCGAGTAGTGACAAAGCCCTGGTATCATAGTAGGTTTGTTGTGGTGAAATGAGGTAGAAAATCGGTCATGTCATTTTGAGAAGGCTTTTGAGGTATCTCCATTTGCCAGTCCTATTGTTGGATGTAAAAGCATAAACAGAACAAGGTAAAGGAATCCACTCAGAGGGGGGAGAAAAAAAAACCCTCACACTTTCAATTCTGTAAGATATATTTCAAACACACCCTTGTAGCAACAAAGGGGATCTGTCAGAAAAAAATGAACAGGATAACTGGGAAAAAATGACAAGAATGAAATTCCTTTGTTGTAAATAGGAAAATAAAAGTGGAGCTAAGGAACACAAAAGCCCTGTTAACCATGCAGTCATGTTTTCCTCTTTTCACTCTTAAAACCTCTGTGGATATCTGTCTTGGAAAAAAAAAAAAAAGTAGCGAAAGAAAAGTCTGCTGTCTCTTCTGGAGACCTGAGGGGGTTCATTTCATGCACAGCAGTGATTTGGTTAGCACTGACAACAATGATACATCAAAGACCTGAATCTGTTTCAACACTGTGAATTACAGTGAGTCCAGCATATAGAAGGAGAGTTTGTGTGTGTCTTTATATATTAGATTGTTATGTAAAAAGCCTTCTTTCAGGTAAACGTGGATGTTTTTTTGCTTTTTTTTGGTTTTGTTTTGTTTTTTATCCATTATGTGAGCAAAAAAAAAGAAAAAAAAGAAAGAAAACAGGACCAAATGGACCATCTCACTTTTTCAGCCAGTGTGGGGACATGCTATAGCAGTGGCACTTTTTGTGTAGTCAGATTTCAATGATAGATTTTCTTTCAAATGAGGTTTGGCTAGTTTGATGTGGATGTTTGTTTTTGTGACCCAGCACACATGATTTTTTGTGTTTTTGTGCACTGGGTCACACTAACAAGAGAACAGGACTTCTGCATGACAAATGCATTCCAAGAAGGATATGATAGACCTTTTGGCAGTAAGAAAAAGATTACCAGATGGAGAAATCGCATGGACATCAGTGGGCACGGTCGTGCTGGCCATAACTGAATCCTGACATGTGAGACCAGTGTTAATTTAAAAATGTGATGATGGGTAGAATGACAAACCCCCAGCTGTCCATCTATCGTTGCACAAACCCTGCTCGCATCTCACTTGTACTGTAGTAGTCACATTTTCTGCTCTAAATTAA
Organism: Pterophyllum scalare; assembly: GCA_024447675.2. NCBI lineage: Eukaryota > Metazoa > Chordata > Actinopteri > Cichliformes > Cichlidae > Pterophyllum > Pterophyllum scalare. The sequence goes on along the minus strand of JAMQGT020014825.1, from coordinate 40,019 downwards.
AATAAAGGTCTAAATACAGAGAAGGCACCAAGAGTTCTGCATTCACTCAGTCACTCGCTTCATTTCTTCAAAATACTTTCTGGAGATTTCCCAGAATGTTATGTCCTCTGTGCCTGTCATCAAGTCTTTTTTTGTGTGGGAATGGAAAAATGAACGCTACTTTCTGTTGGTTACTGAAATGTGTTAGTTGGGTCACACAGACCTCACAGGCATGAGGTGGAAAAAAGTTAGAAGCGACAAGATCTTATTATTCAATGTAAAGCAACATCAAATGAATAATTTGGCAATGTGTAACCAAACAAAATGTGACAGTGGCGGATTCTATGAGGAGTCACGTACAGGGAACCATTTCTCCAGTAAAGCCAGCGCGGGTGCCGTGACTTCCTGTAATGCTGCTGTTTGTCCGGCTGTGACAAAGGCCAGGAAGTTGCAGCAGCAAGAGAGAAATAATGTAAGATAGTTTTAACCTTCCTTTTTTCTACACAGACTGAAAGTAACGAGCATCAACGGTGAGCTTAAAGGGACCTGCTTGATCTTCAGACAGAGAGAGCACTGAAGTGGAGTACCAAAACAATGTCAACCTATTTGCATTCTCAGGCAATCTTTATCATCTTAAGAGCTCCACTCCCCCCCCCCCGCTTTCTGGATGTCCTAGTGCACAGACATGAATGATGCACTTCTGCAGCTGTTTTAATTATTTGTAGTTCAATTACTCTCCAGCTGTGTGGCTGACTGCTCTCTGTGTTGGAGTCTAGATGTTCTCAAACTGAAATACATTTTGATTCTAATTGGTTTGAAGACCTCAAGGGAAATCAGATAATAGCTCCAATGAATAAAAGCTGGTTTCAACAGGAGCTCCATCTGCTTCTTACTGTGGTGTAGCTATAAACCACTGCATATTAAAAGTAGAGACTATCCTGACTCCACTAGTTCACCTGAAGCTAACCTAAATGTGTGTGTAATGAGGTCTTTTAGCCTGATGAAGTTGGGCGTCATTAGAGTATTATGATTAATAAGTCAGGATCTGGTGCAGAAGAAACCAAAATTTTTGTGTGTTGATGGTGTGTGTGTATGTGTGTGCATTCCAGGGGAGTTCAGAGCTCCCCTCTCTAATGAGTTTCACTGTCTCAGGTCTAATATTTGCCTTTTCACTCCAATGATGCTAATGAGATCTTATTGAAACTTGCCAATGACATGCCTTCTGTGAACGACAGACTGAAACGCAACAGAATGCTATTGTTTGGAGAAGGTTGCTACCTCTGAGTTATTTGGAAAGCTTAAGTTGGGAGGGGTGATAAACAGGTTAGAGTAACATAATATTAAAAGTCTCAAAAGTATTAATTACTTAAAAACAAGCAAAAAATTTTTTTTTTTTAAAAGCCAAAATTCTTAATAGAAGACAGCTCACTGAGCCGGTAAATGATATGGAGCTTAACCGGGAACATCCATTCTATAATCCTAACCTCATGGTGTCTGGGGAACTGGCAGTGGCTTCCGATACCACGATATCTGCTTCATCTGGCATCACTTAAACTGATCAGGTATAAGGAGTGATAAAGACTGACATATGACAGATAGATAATGAAAGAGATCATAAAATGAAACCATGTCAAGAGGCAGATGAAACGCAGAATAACCAATTTATGTATGTGGGAGATTTCCCTCAGGATCTATCAAACACTCCACGTCAGCCCTGTCCTTGTCAGTACAGATTAGTTTGCTTTCACAGTAGGACTGCACCGTGTGGAAAGGGTGGAGCGAGAGGTGAAAAAAAAAGAAAAGCTGAAAGAGAAATATTGCAGTCCCTGTCTGAAATTGCCTTTTTGGCTTGTCTCCGCTTCAATGTTTTCTGAAACAAGCCCCCCCCCCCGCACCCTCTGTTTTGTATGTTCTGGCTCTTTTGTTGTTTTGCATGTCCATTCCATCTCTGACCTCTGTTCTTCCTTTTTATCTTTTCCTGTTCACCCCCTTCTCTCTAACCCATCTTTGATTTCTCAGCTCTTTTCTTCTCTATGCTGTATTTTTCATATGTGGTTTTTTTTTTCAAATGTGTGAAATGAAACAGATGTGGCTCCATGCATCAGCCAATCAAAAGGCAGTGTCACCACTCTACATCACATTGTGACAAAAGGCTATCAGACCCTAGAATGCAGTCTAGGAAACAGAGGCATGTCTCAGAAAATTGGAAATATATTAATATTTCCAATTTTCTGGTGAAGAAACCAAAAAAAACCCCCCAAAACAGCAACAACAAAAACAAGCAAACAAAAACACCTTGAGCTCATCTTTTAAAAATTCAATAGGAAATTGGAAGGAACTATATGCTCTACTACATAAATTTTAGCCTATTTATATAAGTTTTAGTTTTTAAAATTCCACGATCTCGTGTGAGATCAGCAACAATCACACAGCAACAATGGTGCCTGCCTGTAAAAGTGAATTTCAACACTCATTAAAATCTAAACATCAAACCGAAAACCTCATGCTTCTTAATATTAATGCATTTGCGAACTCTCTTATTTCTACTAATTATATTCAAATTGTAATACTAACTAAATTTCCTTTTTTAGAACCATAGCTGTTATTGACAGTCTTGCTGAATGAATCTGAAAAATGCTGTTTATTTAATCTGATTTACCAGCTATAAATTTGCTTCTACCTATTAAGGTATGATCAACATTATAACATTGTTTATTTCTCCTTTTGTTGCAACTAAAGAAAAATACCTCAGCAGCTACTGAATGGATGGCCATGAAATGTATAGACATTTACAATACTGTGCAAAAGTCTTTGCTTCATTGGATTTTTTTTTTCAGTGGTCCTTTTGTTTGTTAAGCCACCGACTGAGTGAATCATTCAAGCATAAAAAGCATCTAAGCCATGGTGTAAAACAATATTGTGCCCACACATAGAAAACTATTGCTGAAGACTACTTAAAGCAATTACAAGAAAGCTGCCTAAAAGAGTTCACACTGTGTTGAAGAATAAGGCCTGAATTATGCTTCTGCATTGGGTCTTTGCAGGGCCTACGTACGTAAGCAGAAATCCCCTCTGAACCCTACGTGTGCAACCTACGACATAACCTGATGTGCACCTTTCCATAAATGTAACTAGGTCGACACAGCCCACAAGGATTGCAATTGCCACGTAGGGTTCAGAGGGCACTTCCGGTTACATATGTGGCCCCACAAAGACCAGACGCATAATTCAAGCCTAAAGGTAGTTATATATACCAAATACTGAATTTCAAGATTGTTAGACTTGTCCAAACTCAGTTTTTACTTTATATACTTTATTTCCATGTATGTTTGCACATGTTTCAGTGTTGCTGCATTTATTTATTTCCATTCATTGTATGGTGCCCGTGTAGCTGTGATCCTCTAGTGCTTGTTTTACTGCCATTAGCATTAGAATGATAGCAGTGCCACTGTCAGCACATGGCATTTTGATGTTAACATTTGTTTAATTAAAAGGCAACACAGTTTTTAGGTAGTTTTTGCAAATTTAAAGAAGAAAATAAGAGATGTTTTTTTTTTTACATATTTATCCTAAACTTAATCAAAACTAACAGTTTTTTTATAATACATGCATGATATAGAACAAAAAATTATGCATTTAACCATCCAGCAAATTACATTTACAGACTTTAGCCAAATGCTTTACAATTTCACTTGTTTTCAATTCAGAAACCTTTGAATAAATGCAGTTTCTTTCTGTGAACCTTTTAATATAGTTCTTTGAGACACCTACAGTGTAGCTGTCATGGACGGCTGTGTGGCAGGCAGGAAGTGGACCCCAACGAAGAATACAGGAGACCAGGTAAGTAAATGATTTAGCCTTTATTCGGCGTGAGGAAAACAGAACCAGGGGCAAATGCAGCAAAAACTGAAAGATAACCAGACTTGAATTCCAGGAACTAAAGAGAAACACAGAAGGGACTCAGCATGGGCGCTAATGACGGAAACAATGACAACGACGTGACAATAGGCAGCGATTTCACAGGACTTAAATACACAGGAGGGCTAATGAGGTAGATGGAAACATTTAGGAACACAGGTGACGCTAATAACACAGGCGAGACAAGGGCAAAACTAAACACAAAGCATGGGGAACACAGGACTGTCAAAATAAAACAGGAAGAAACCAGACCAGGAACACGCAGACATGACACGGGGAAACACCAGGGACCAGAAATAAACAGGAATACAAAAAGGAACACAAAACACTGGGCCACCGGCCCAGGACCATGACAGTAGCATACAAGATTAAAGAAATGGTGATGAAATAAAGCAGATTTTAATAAATGCATTTGTATTCAGTCTACCAGGCTCTGTAGTTTTTTTTTCACAGATATGAATTCCTTGGTACCCTTGGCACACAGAGGCCACACAGTGCCAGACTGAAAACCACCAGCTATTACTGTCTTCTAACTATTGGCCACTGAACTGCTCTCAAGGACCAGCTGGTGGTTGTAAGCCATGCTGAACACAGTGAAAATGATACAGCACAATCAATCAGTGTATAAACACCATCTTCTCTACCCTTATTGATTTCAGAAAGCTGTAGCAGTGTTGGTAAAAAATCTCCAGAGGGCTATGGTGCTCATCCTCTTATCCTGGACAATGAGATCAACTCAGTGTGACTGCCTAATCTCTCCCTTGGAGCTTAAACTCTCCACCAGAAATGGCACTTCCTCTTTTCCTTGTTACTCACACATATACACACAGATGACAAGAATTAGATTAAGTTGTCCTTTTTTATTATTTGCCTCTCAGTTGGCCCTTCCTACTGTTAAAGCTTGTGAAAAGTGTGATTTGAGGCTTTGTGCACTGTGCCCTGAAAGGCATCATATTTAAGGAGTGTTTTTGTGTGCTTTTGTCTTTTCCTCTTGCTTTTCTGATTTTGGCTTACCGCTACAGCCACTTCGTACATTCCCTCTCTTCCTTTTTCTTGTTTTGAGTCACTTTATCTCTCAGCGGGCCATAACGATGTGAGAACAGAGGGAATCTACCATGTAATCACAAGTTTCCCCCCATTTCACTTCTCTTTCCTCTTCTGATCTCAGAACTTCAGAACGTCAGTAGATATATTTGACTGTAATATTTATATAGAATCAAATGGAGCGTTTAATGCTGAAAACCCCCACTAACTTCACAGTATATTATATTTTACTGGTCTGTGGGGTCTGAGCATATTTTGTGTTTTTAAACGGTGGCAAGCTTCAGGAATGCCATGTATGACTTTTAACTTTCTATTAATTGATAGAAATCTGCTATAAAGACGGTTTCACTGCTCAGCTTGTGAAACCATCTAAACACTAGCCACATGATGCTGAAATATAAAAAGGCTTAGTAACATCTCCTGTACTGTAGTTTAGAAAGTCAATATAACATCTGACTTTAGAAAGTAAAGTTTTAAATTAAAGGCTACAGTGATTACTTTTGCAGAGGACCTAACCTCTCTGTATTTGCTCTGCAAATGGAATACAGGCTTTTTAAACAAAGGTTAGGTAGTTAAAAAAGAAAACCCTGTTTGATGATATACAGTATGGGCAGAATATGGCAAATGCAGGCTGATATGAGCAACAACCACTGTTCACTGTTAGAGCCTTTTGTGGCCAGAACAAGAAAATGATAAAAGTCTCAACTTATCTCCATGAAAGAGGATGCCACATCCATATAAGTCTGTTTTGTCCTTCTCTTTGGTGTTATGGTCGCTGGCTCTGGGACCCAGAGTTTTGAGTTTTGTCTCATTATAGTAGTTCCTGGTTTGTTTCTTTATATTTATATTCCCAGTTTTTAAGTTCTTGTCTAGTTCTGGTCATGGTTTCAGTTTATATTGTATTTCCTTTGTCTGTCTCTGTGTTTTGTCTTTTTTCCTCGTGCGTTTAGCTCTTTATTCTTCATCTCCTGTTTAGTTTGTCTCTGTTTAGTCTGTATATTCTTCGGTCTTCTTAGTTTAGTTACCTGGGTTCTGTTCTTGGTTATAGCTTATTTTTATTCTTGAGTTTTCTTAGTTTTGCTTCTCCTTCCTTTGCTGCCTTGTCTGTTTATAATGACTGTGTTTATTCGAGGAGTTTCAGTTTATCTTTGCCCTCCCTGTGTTCCTGTTAAGTCTCCATCTGTATAACATCCCTGTTAGTTGCTTCCTGTCTTATTCTTAGTCTCTTGTGTTTTGTATTTAGTTCTACTTCCCTTGTCCTGTTTTCCCAGGTCTCAGCTATGCTCTCACCCGATTCCTCTTCTTTACCATGTGTGTATATATTGTTTGAATCTTTCAGTGCCCTTTATAGCACCATCCCTTAGACCCGGTGTTGTGTTCTGCCCAAGTTCTATGTTCACTCATGTTTTTAATGCCTTCAGCATTAAAGCTGCTTCATTTGAGTTCCCGAGTCCTGCCTTTTGTGTCCAACTCTACCTGTTTCACTGCACTTCATGACATGTGGTTTGGCAGTAAGGAACAGAAACTAATTCAATCAATAGTCTGACAGACTGATTACTTATTGGTAACCCACAGCTGAAACTACTAGACACACTAGACAGTTGCAGTGTTTTGCTGGTTTGATTTTATATGACAACTTGCATCCTTTGCATAGTGAGTTTCAGTTTCCTCCTTTTGGACTAATGTCAAAGGTCAAAACATTTTTTTCCGAAAATGTGCATTTGAGGATGAATGACCCAGCTAAATAAAGCAATCTAAAACTGAAGGTAAATAAACTGTGCAGGCCTGGCCAACAGCACAATAAGGTGGCAAGAGGTTGAAACAACCACACAATAGGCCATAGTAACTTATCACCCTAAGTTAATTAAAAAGTGAATGAATTAGAAAGAAAAAAAAAACAAGAAAGACTGGAACTGACAGTGCTGGAGTGGTGCTTGGTCTTTGGGAGCAAGAGACCCTTTTGCTGGTGCTAGCCTCCTTTAAACAGGGGCAGGGCAAACCATCAATTACTCCATTCTGACACAGCTGAGAATGAGAGAAAGGAGATAAGCAAAAGCTGAAAATAAAAGAGAGGACACAAAAAGAGGAGAGGAGAGGGAGTGAACACAAGGGGATGCATAACAGAGCCAATAAAATGTAGAGCCTTGTAACCTGCAAGTATTAACATTTTACTGTGACTGTGTTGAGGGTGTCGTAAAATCTGGAGAAAAAAAACCTGCTTAAAATTGTGCATGTTTATGATACTTGCACTTGATTGTCTTTGCTCTTATAGGGTTTCTGATGCAAATTACTTTTTTGAGCCTTTAAACTAGCAATATTTGGTGAAACTTGAGATGCCAAAACATCTTTAGAAGCACATAAATAATGTTACGTGTCAGTATCCATGTAGATTGGATTAAGACATGTTTAACATACATGACACACTACACTGAGTGCACAGAGTGAGGAGACTTAATGAAAAAGTAATATGACAGCACATTGATGAGTCTTAATAAATCACTGCTGTCTGAATGTTAATGTTATAAGGCCCTTGGCTATAATCTAAATAAATTGTTGTGCTTTGAGGAAGTCTTATTAATATTGTGTGGCAGTGTACTTTATGACTTGTGGTACATAGGTACTTAGAGGTAAAACTCCAATTTCCTAAAAGTGGGGATGTAAATACAAAATAGAATTCAATGATTTGAAAATCTCACAAATCCAAATTGTATTCACAATAGAACAGAAAACAAGTCAAATGTTTAAACTGACAAATTTTGCCATTTTGTGAAAAATATTAGCTGATTCTGAATTTGATGGCAGCAACACGGCACCAACAAATTCAGACAGGGGAAAAAAGCTGGAAAAGTAAGTGGTACTAGAAAGAACTGAGGAATATTTTTCAACTAATCTCAGAAGTAAAGGTAGGTAAAGGTTCACCAGTCTACAAAAAAATGTGTCTATAAATTGTGGAACAATTTCAGAATAATGTTCCTCAATGTAAAATTGTGCAGACTTTTAATATCTCATCATCTACAGTACATAATATCGTCAAAAGATTCAGAGATGGCACTGCATTGAAAAACAGGTATGATTCTGCCATGAGAATCACTGCATGGACTCAGGAACACTTCCAGAAATCACTGTGAACGCAGCTCACTGTGCCATCCACGGACGCAGGTTAAAGCTCTATCATGCAAAGCAGAATATGAACATGATCCAGAAATAACATGCAAAAAAACATAGTTGAGCAAGACAATGCTAAGCCTCAAACTGCATCTATTATAACAGCATGGCTTTGTAGTAGAAGTGTGTGGGTGCTGAACTGGCCTGCCTGGAGTTCAGACCTTTAACCAACTGAAAACATTTGGTGCACCATGGAACAAAAACTATGACAAAGAAGACCCTGGACTGTTGAGCAGCTAGAATCTAATATCAGACAAGAATGGGACAACAATCCTGTCCCAAAAGTCCAATAACTGATTTGCTCAGTTCCCAGATTGTTAAAAGAAGAGTGGATGCTACTCAGTGGTAAACGTGGCCCTGTCCCAACTTTGTTCCATGTTCTACTATGAATAAAATATAGATTTCTTTCCTTTCCTTACTTCTACTCAGCATGTCTACACTTGATAAATAAAAACAAACAAAAATCTGTATTTAAAAAAATAAATAAAATAAATATATATATATATATATATATATATATATATATATATATATATATATATATATATATATATATATACTTCTTTCTCTTAAATGTCTCCGCTTCTTAAACAAATATGGCTCCATATTTTTTTAAAAGGTGTGATCTGCAATTCAGTTAGATGTGTTTAAATGTACAAGTTGTGGGAGCAGCATTGTGCCCCTGGTGTAGTTCCTATTTTGGGAGCCCTTTGTCCTAGCCTTGTTTTACTAGTAAATTTTAATGAAGTCCATGTTTCATTCAATGTAGTATTAGTGCCATTGTGGGTTAGTTTATTATGCTCATGGGTCATCATTAGGCTGTTTTTTTTGTACGTGTTTGGCTGCATCTGACTCAGAGAATCAATATGAAAGGAGCGTTAATTGCTCTTGACACAAATTGTGCAGTTTTGTTCTGTTTTTCATTGTTTTGTGCTTCAGTACATGCCAGAGAAATGGTTGAACAAAACTATCAGTGGCAGTAAGCCACGTATTTGACATCTTGGTTTACACTGCTCTCTCATTAAAATATACCAAAGTGGAAATCTTGTTTATATCTTCAGGGTTTTACATGAATCATCGACTTGTATGCAACGCATGTTTTCAGAGGCAGACTTTAATATTTTATGCTACCTTGAACCAGTCTAGACACCTGCATGATTTCTGGCCACAAATCTCACACTGTCTCTTTCACACAGTCTCTGAAGTACAAACAAATGTAAACACTTGCAATAGGCTCACATGAATGTTCACACCTGACACAAACCTAAACAAACAAACAAACAAACAGACAGAGAGCTCCCTGGATGAGTTTCTCTGGGTAGGGTTAACAAGAATGCTAACCCCACAATGACCCCTTTCTGATCTGGGCCCTTACTTCTTCTCCCTTGCCTCATTAATCTGTCAAGTAAACAGAACCTTTGCCACATCACCCTCTGGATAAGAGAGGTATTTGATGAGAGAGAGATATATATAAAAGCCCCCCCCCCCGGTACATTTCTTTACATGTTCTTTTAAAGGCTGCAATTCACAGCAAACAACTTTTCAAGCTTGTAATTTGTCTCAAATTCTCACTTTTTCCCCCCACATCCCATTGAATTTTATTTTGGGAATTCTTGTTAATATATACATGACAATTTTAATGCCTTTATGATAAGGGAAAAAAGACGAGTTCTACTAACTTCACTCCATACACCATGTTTAAGTTGGAGCAGGGCTGTGTGCTGGAAATCCCTTGACAACTTCCTGCACTACCTCAAAGAGAACTCTAAAGCATTAACAGGGGCCAAGGTTTCAGAGGATGATTTATTAGAAGATGAAGTGGATCAGAGGGTCTAAGCCTAGGGTCCCAATGCCAATAGGCCTGCCTTATCAAACACCACCAGGCTCCATGGCCAATCTCCAGCTTGTCTGTGGGCAACTCCCCACCAGCGCTGGCTTTGGTTGCTGATAAGTCAGATTGAGGAAGTACAAAGCTTTGTTAGGAGGGGAGAAGAAGAGACTTCAGAATGAGGTCTATTCTCCATTCCTAAATAATTATGCTTTTAAAATATCTAGAAAAGTTTAACTTTAATTCTAACACTTCAAGAAGAATTCAAGGAGCATGCCCATCTGATTTTGGGTTTCTGTTAAAACCTGCAGATTAGGGCTTTTGATCGGTAGTGATAGTAATAACAACACTATGTGGGCATATGAAATACACAATATACAGTGAAGTTTTCATTATTTTCGTTATTTAGGCAGAGAAAATATAATAGCTACATAGCCTACTCCAAATATTTTACAAATATCAACCTGTTAAAGAGCCTTAAGGTGATACCTGTGTCACTTCTATTCTTAAAGTTCTCTCCAATGAGGAAAAGCCCTACTGAGAGTAATCCGTGTCCTTGCCAACAACAACTTCCTTTCTTAGAATATAATCCTTCTTTTGATCGCTGAGTTTATTTTTTATCAGGAGCCTTAGAAACTTTGCTTGGATGCACCTGAGGTTTCTCTACAGGCATTGCTTTATCCTGCTCTGTCTCTATGGTTGCTACCCTTTTCATCACAAGCAAACCACTCATTGCTGATATCATTTCGACCAGAAGACCTCAGTTTGAGTCTCATCTAGGACCGTACTTTTACTTGTTTAATTTTGACCTGCTGTTTGGTTAAGTTTAGGCAGAAAAGTCTGGGCTCTGCCTCATCGAAACCTGACGAAATCAAAGCACTTCTTCACACAGCTGCTACTGATTGATTAACTTCAGCACTTAAGCACAGTTCATAGGAACAGCATGCAGAAATAAGCTACGGAGTCATTTTCTGGGGAAGGAAGTCTTGATTAATTTGAACTTCTTTGGCAAGGGCTTGAATGTAGCAGGCATACATGTGAAAGTCACACACTCCAATGTTAACTTGACAACATGGAAATTGATGTGAGCCCCAAACAAATTATAAAAGAGCACATTTGAGTCAGATAACAGAAGGAGTTATCCTCCTTCTTCCTTTCCTGGAGACTCTCTGCATCAGTTTTTGGTGCATAGTCAAGGCCACATTCAAAGGCTCTTAAGGCTCAAACACGGAGGATTTACTTCACACAGGCAGATACAGTAGTTCACATATATTTTGTAGTTCAAGGGCATGAAAAAAACCTCAGCAAACATCTAATTCATGTCTTAAGTGGTTAATGGAGAAGGTTAGATGGAGGAGAAGGCAGAGTACATCTAGGAGGATGGGGTATAAATCATTCCCCTGAGATTTAATTAATTATATTTCATTAGTGGCATTTGTCATGTTGATTTCCATTAATGATGGCAGATTGGAGAGAATAAATAAGACTGTGTTTTTATCTAGACTCAGGGAGAGTCTTTATGATTAGAGTATGAGAAAGCCCAGCAACATGTAGGACTCATCTGCCACTCATGTAAATTAAATTCTAAACAGTCAATATTACAGATATATCTAACCATCTCACACAAATCTAGCTTGGACCACTGCAGGAATCTTTTTAATATAAGGGAGGTGGTGAGAAGAGCATGTTTCATCAGTGCATTAGTGACCCTACGGGCAAACGCAGGTAAAAAGAAAAACGATATCCGAATGATTGCTTAAAAGGATTATGGCATGTGTTCATATATTTTTCACACTAAATTGTAAGCTACCTCTACCTGCGATAAGCCAGTTGAAGAAAACAGCAGTTCACAAACATACAAATTAGACCACCTGGGAGGGTAATTGCTTCGTCTCCCCTATCCATCAACTATAACATTGCACTTTCAAGACCCTTCACATATCCAAGGACATGGAAGAAAACACATGCACAAATGCACACCTACACACATAAATGCATCTTATCTCTTTCTTACACCGGATTTTTCATCTGTCTCCCATTACACGCACTGCCTAAATCTTTCCATTTTGCCTTTTACAATAGAGCATACTGTTTTAACCAGTGTTAACTGAGCACATTAAAAAAATAGTGAAACCTGGTATACTTTTCAAGGCCCTTAGTAATGGTCTTCAATTCTTAAATTTCCCACTTAATCACAAACACACCAATAAGGGGTACGTGGCTTATGAGATACCCTTTGCAGGAAGGTCATTAAGATCCATGCATCTTGCTGATGCATGGTGAGTTCCTCTATTGTAATCAGATTGCACTGAAGGGACCTTTGATTTAACTCCAGTTGTAAATGCAGTCCCACCACTCCTGCTTGGTCTGGCCATTGATTGTATTTGTTCATTCGCCATGTGAGCTAAGCTCAGTGCAATCAGAAAGAACAGTGCACGGCCCTCTGACCTCTTCTTGTGAACGGAGGGGAACTGAATATTGAACTCCTTCCTCATTCAATCTTCGCTCATCATTGTTCTGTCAATTACTCCAGCTACTAACAACTCTCTGGCATGGAGCAAAGCTGGCGTATAGACACATTCTTGCCCAAACAGTGCACATTTACATAGGCAGGGGTGCAGTCACATGTCACTGCTGAATGAACACACTGTTCTTTATGTAAACTCTTACTCTTGTATATGTATGCATGCCTAAACTGCATCTCTTTAGGCTAAAACTAAATTCTAAAATTGTACATAAAAATATAACCATTATATCCACTGTGGGATGACACCATTGCTCAAAATAACCAATGTCGTATGTCAATGACAAATTTCTACTATTTTCTAATGACAGGATTTACATAACAGAAGTAACACAATAAGTGGCTTGCATTTCATATCAGGCATGGAGAAAGTGAGTGAATTTGTCAACGAGATGGAGAGAAGAAGTGATGAGCAGGAGAAGGCGCAATCATCTCCTTCCTGAGAAGGCTTTAGGCTATTATTACTATATCATGAGAACAATCATTCAAATTGTGTTAAAATGTACATGCTGTTTCAGGGTCACTCTGGCTTGCATAACAATATTATATATACAGCACAGCTTTCATGTAAGTGAAACAGGGTGGGCTGTTCAAACCCTTGGCCCCAAGTAGCCTTTGTGTGATTTAACACTGTCTGCACTACAAGGATCGTTTACCTTCCATGTATTTGTTGATCCTTGACATATATGATTATATCCTCATATCTATGTGTCTACCTATCTTATTTAAATTGGAGTTATGGATGAGACAGATTTTTATTGAGAAAAGACAGGTCTCTATCTCAATAGAAAGAAAACTATCTATAGCAGTCTATCTATCTTAGGCATTAGATCCATCTTAGACAGATGGATGTCTAAATATTTATTTATTTAAACATGGATATGGATCTATGTATATCTGTAGATAGAGCAGTATACTGTACAATTGCTGCCCCTAAGGTCCACAACTATATATGATAATATGATAATATACTATATGTGATTCACAGTACTCAAGTGACAGTACAATAGTTAAAAAAAGCAGAGGTCTTTTTTTAACTCAAACCTTTATGAACTTTTTAATATGGGAATTGAGATTTTCATTTTCCTGAGAACTGAGTATGCTAATCATTTCAGACTATAACAAGCTTTCCATTCGCCTCAATGACGCTCGCTTCCTCTGTTTCACATAAAGACCCTCAGAGGCGCATGCCATGTTCCCCAGCAGATGGCTGGGGCAAACACAGAATGACAAGCCTCGATTTCAGCAATGCTTAAAACATGATTTCATCAACTGTCGGAAAACAATTTGAATCTTTAGCCTATTTTCACACCGGAGTTTGCACACTGAGAAGAGTCATCAAAGGCTCAGCAGCACACTGAGACTCTTTGTGCAACTTCCCTGTAATCTTATCCCATATAAGTTCCATTATATGGCAGAAACAAGTGCAAACATGATGAAACATGCACACTGTAAAGCACACATTGTTGGCTAAAATTTACTTCCATTTATCCTGGTTTCTTGTTGTATTCTCACTTGAGACATGTTGTTTGTAGATAGCAGCCGTAAGAACTTTGGTTTATAGGCTTGCATCATTGTGTAGGTGTTGTAAGGCTGTCTTGTCAGTCTTTTAGGTTAAACCTTACTCCTCCACACTTACAGCAGGGGTCCTCTCTAGCAACAATAGACAAATTGAATGTTGTGGCATGTGTCACGAACCCCATAGACTTTCAAGGTGAAAAAATGCCGGAGGGTTCTGTTTCTTCTGTGTTGCTTGTTTGGGTGTGTGTTTCAGATAGTACACATGCTAAGTTGTACACATACAGTACAGACAGGACTGTAAATATTTACAGTAAGACAGCAAAGTATTTCAGTATTGCATATATCAAAGCATACAACCTTGTTCAGGGATGTACATGTTTAGATAAAGACACCTTCTAATTTTATATCTGTCAAGTCTGAATAAACATCTGAGCAACTTTTTGTCACGGTAAACTTGTCCTTATACCTGAGGACACTTGTATTACAACACATTAGGCTATAAGTCTGAAGTGAAGCTTATTAAGTAGTAGAAGACTAGATAAAAGGCGAAGGATACCAAACATTGTCTACCAGTATAAAAAGACTAACTAAACCATGAACAACAGAATTAGTAAATGCAAACCTGTTCAGCATATGAGCAAAGCAGTTATAAATGATCTATTTATTTATTTTTAATAGGAATGCATAGCATGTCGATGGTATCTATATTACTGGCCAATAAACAAGAGCATGACTTTGTTCAATTATTATAAGATTTTTCAGAAAAAAAGACGTTTGTCTATGAACAGATTAATCTGTACAACAAACAGGTCACATACAGTAGATGGTTTATTTGCTCTGTGTGTGTTACTTTTTGAGCTCAAGGGGCTTCCTGAGACTACTGACAATACTGTCATAGGTAATTGAAGAAGTATTACTACATGTACTGGATACAGTATGCAGAAGTGACACATATAAACCAGAGACCTATGAGTGATCAATTACAAAAATGTTCTAATATTAATTTGGACCCTGATTATCTCACCACATTGAATGGTAAGGTAATCAAGGTACCACCACCTTTGAATGGTATCAATTCAATGAATGGATGTTATCATTGGTTATCAGCCCCACATTGTAAGGGCATAAAGTTTGTGTCCCCCTCTACATCTTTTACCAGCTCAGTCCCTATATACCATCCATCCATCTTCTCCTGCTTATCCAATTTAGGGTTGCAGTTGGAGCTGGAGCCTAACCCAGCTGTACAAGGGGCAAAAGGTCACCAATCTATTTCAACGCTAACACATATAGGCAGACAACCATTCGCACTCTAATTCACACCTATGGCCAATTTAATATCACCAATAAACCTAATCCCATGCGTGCCCAGAGAGAACCCACTTAAACGCCACGCAGAAGGGCCCCAGACATTCAAACCCAGCACCTTCTTGCTGCAAAGCAACAGTGCTAACCTCTGGCCCACCATATATTTGAGAGTGGAAATATTGCCTTGAAAGAGTTTACAGCCACAGGGCTGGAATCTACAATATTTCTGATTGGGCTGCAGTGTTCAGCTGAAATTTTGAAGATCTCCTCATCTAACCAATGTATACCAATCCATGTGAACATTTAAACATCCATATGACCATGAAATCACCCTTTTTATGGTGTATTTTTTTTCCCATAAGAAGGTAGTTCAAATGACACATGTGACCACAAGGGTAATTTTCAGAGAGAACAAGAAAGGTGATGGCAATGGAGAAGAAAAACAGCATTTTATATAGGTTAGGAGGTCTTTTATAAATAGAGGAAGAGGGCTCAGAAAAATAGTTCTTAAATGCTAGCTCCATATCAGGGATGTGAGATTCTTCTTAGTGGGCAGTAGCAAGGCATTTAGACTGATATCATCTGTATCATATATATTTTTTTATTATTTTATTATCTTGCTAAGTTTGGAGTTTTTATCTATAACAAATTCCCAGGCCCTCAGTTTGGATACAAAAGTAATCACTGCCGCTGCGGAGCCACCTAATTCTGTTAAAATAGGACACAAGATTTTCTTAAGCAAAGCTGGATGATATTATTCACCATGAAGAATGAGTTTCTATCTGTGGGCTTGCAGTATAAGTGAGTTTTTAGGCTGTTTTCTTTAATTAGAAGTAAATCTAGGAAATTAATGTTGAAACTGTGAACCAAAGGGATTGGTTCATAAAATTATGGAATTCCTATAACAAAGCCTCTGATCCTGTACAAATAAAGGAAACACCTTCAGTAATTTAACATGGACTGAGTAAAGTATCTGATGACTGACGATCACTACTTGTTAAATTTTCACATATAAGTAGACACAGCTTTGAGGCGTGTTCATATAATGGCCTAAAACCTGAAAAAAAATCATTGCCATAAATAAAATAAATTAAAAAATAGAAGCGAGAACTTCTCACTTCAAAATAGACTGTGTGCTGTAGTATTACAGTGTTGTCTTTGTTCAAAAAGAATATGGCAGCTAGCAGGCACCCATAAAAATGTCCATTAGTATACAGAGATTCAGCATCCATTGAATACTGCTGTGTTTTTTTCAATTTCCGGTGTTGGATTGATGACTTTGATGAACTCTACTATACAATGGTAATGTTTTCACCAGTGCTTCTAAAAAGTAATACACAACATTTTCTGGTAAAAAATGGAAGACATTGAATAGTGGGGAACTCAACTTCATATGTGCATGTTCAGATTAATAACCTTGTTCAAAAAAGGTTTTAACCCTGTTGTGAATGCGCTGACTTATGAAGTGGATTTGCAGTCCAGTTCCCTGTAGAAGGTAGTATTAGTAAAATGTATTCATCTCCCACTCACATGATATCCAGTCTAATATGCCCATGGCCTCTTATTTATCAGCACTCCAAATAACCTGTGTGTTATCTTCTTTCAAGGATTTTCGTTCATTTGATGTTTTTTGCTTAGTTATATTTGACTTTTTTTTTTTAAACAAGAACTGATCTTCAGTCACCAGAGCAGTGTATCTGTCTGGTACCGTACACCTCAATGTGAGATGTCAAGATAATGTTTACTTTGTTTTGAAAGGATCATACGGTTTGTTGTAGGCATTCCACAACACCACAGCTGTCAAAATGACCCCTTTGGCGTTTTAAAAATCATGTAACTCTATTAAAATAAAACCCCAACATCTCGTGTTTCATGACTTTTCCTAAAATTACTTTACTTATCATATAGTGAATTTTGGTGAAAAGAAAAGGAAAAAAAAATTATGACCGACAGCAAGGACATCATTTTGACCCCATAGAAATCAATGTAAAATGCTGTGCTCAAAATTTGTATTGTTTACACACTTTTTTTTTTATTTCCCCAAAATTTAATACTTACAAAAGACAAAACAAATAAACACATAAACAAACAAACAAACAAGCAGGGCCCAGATGCATGGGTCAAAGTATGAAACATTGCGGTTAGCTAATTGTGTACACACAAGGTATATATATATATATATATATATATATATATATATATATATATATATATATATACACACATACATAAACATTTTCTTAAAAATGTGCAGATGTATACAAACAGGCACACATTTAAGGCGACACAGGGTAGTATCTTAGAACTGAAATCTGTTTAGCTTAATCTGGCCTTAACAAAGTGTTCTAGAAAGGGATTCCAGAAGTGCAAAACGGTATCTTTAGAGTCTTTGCGGAGTTTTTCCATTTGTATTATGGACATCATATCAGTCACCCACAATTGAAAGGAAGGAGGTCCAGAGGACTTCCAGTCTCTCAAGATTAATCTTTTGGCAACAATCAGTCCAAGTTCCAGTGGCTGCATCATTGCAGCAGGTATAGCATCGGGCGTTTGGGAGCATCCAAGAATCACAAGGCCTGGTTCAAGTTGTAAAGAGGTCTTCTATGCCTTGGAGTACCAGTCACTTATTTTCAACCAGAAACCAGTTAGTGAAGGACATGACCAGAAAGCATGACACAGCGTACCTTCCGACATATTACACCTATCACACACTTTGGAAACAGAGGGATTGATCTTATGCAGTTTAACCTTAGAATAGTGTAACTGATGAATGATTTTAAATTGAATTAATTGATGCCTACTGTTTACTGAACAGGAGCAGATTTTGGATAAGCACCTGCTCCACATAGACTCAGAGACTGTCATCCCTAACTCATTTTCCCAGGCTTCCCTAATTCTTGTAGTATTTGCCACTGTGTTATCACCAAATAGACGTACAATTTTTGTAATAAGATGCTTAGAATCAGGGGGGCTCCTTAGGATGTCATAAATGCCATGCTCCAGTGGCAGAATGTCAAAATTCTCAATTTCCGACTGAATGTAATGCCTGACCTGGAGATATCGAAACAAATGTGTATGAGGCAGACTATATTTACCTTTCAATAAGCTGAATGATGCGAACTTGTTGCTAATATACATATCCTTAATTGATACCAACCCTTTTTCCCTCCAACCGTGATAAACTACATCCTGCCAAGGGGGTGAAAAACTGTGGTTAAAGCAAATCGGTGTCTGTACTGACGTATTTGGTAATGTCAAGAAACTTCTGATCTGATTCAGGATTCTTATTTCATGTTTTAACACAAAGCTCAAATTTCTATATTCATCTGGTTTTTCAAAGTTGGCAAACAACATAGCTGGTAAGGAAGAATTATTTGCTAATTTAGATTCCATCTTGAGCCACAAGGGAGTTTCAATCCCCAAACTGTCCAAGGACCCCTGTTGCCAGGATGTTAACACTCTAATGTTGGCAGCCCAGTAGTAGTATTTAAATACTGGCAGGCCCAGCCCTCCCTCTTCTCTTGACTTTTGCAAGTGCACACTAGAAATCCTACACACACTTTTTGATATGAAGGCTGCTGTAACAGGTGCTAGAGCTATCTAGATGTGATTTGTAAATTGCCATATGATTCACTGTTTTTACAGTTGTGTATTTTATTTATGTAGTAATGTACAGCTTTTGTATTTATTTGTATTTCACCATATTTATTTTTACATTTCCTATATAATTGAGTGCACAGAGACTTGACTTTGTCTTGGCTGGATCACCCACAATTTTGTGGTATTAGGTACAATGACATTAAAGGGCTATTCTATTCTTATTCTAAAACTGTAGGGGCCTGTATTTTTATAAAAATACTGAATAATTACTGGAGGGATGAACAGGTCACAAATGGGATATTGAGCCGGGGACAGAGCATATGACTGGATGCATGGAGAACCAGGAGGGTTGCTGACTGTGCAGAGCAGTGGGAGAACCATAGCTGAAGTACTAATCTGAGCAAATAAAGACTGAAATCCAAAGCCGAGAAACTGGATCAGACAGTTGGTCTGATCCACCTCCTCAGCTGTGGCCTGAGGGAAGGGCTGAGGAGGTGAAGGCCTGCAAACTGAGGCGGAGCAGTGTGGACAAAGAGGAGGCAGATGTAGATGAGATGGATGAAATGATAAACTTTCACTGTTCTACTTTTACAATTATGATTTTTGATGGGTTGTATATTTTGCTGTTTGTTGTACCCTTTAGCCACTGAATTCGTAAATATATTTTTGCTTTACAATCTGTAAGGAAATAATCTCAATCATTTGTAAAACTAATAAAACCTAAAACTTAAATACTTATTTTTTTCAAATCTTACTTAGTTCAAAACTTAACTTCTTCCTCATTGTCATTGCTACTGCTGTTCCAGGATGGAGCCAAAATGGTGTTGAAAGGTGGTGGTCCTAGTGATAATTTTATCTCTAAACAAACCAAAACAAACAAACCAACAAGCATCCTCCATTTAAGACTAAAAAATAAATGCAAAAATAATGAATTTTCTACACATCATTGATAATTAAAGTAAAAAAACAGCCCCAAAACTGACTTGTAGTATTCCTATGACTGAAGACTCTCTTTATGGTGAATCATATCATCCAAGGTCCCTTAAAAAAATCTTCCTGCCTCCAAGTTCAACAGAATTAGACAGATCTGCAGTTTGAATGACGAATTCTGAACCCAAACCAAGCATCTGGAAAATCACTTCAGACATAAAGGACAGGATAAAAACATGCATCATTACTTTTTTTCCCCAACCTGTCACAAACTGAATTCCTTGCTGCTACCGACTGAAAAGAAACTAAACTTAGAATTATTTATTATTTCAATATTCAGTGGTATCAAAGGCTTCAGAAAATGTAGTAAAAAAAAGCTGCCACATTCTTGATACAGATCCAGCACTTAAGCAGTGTTTTTTTTTCTGAGCCCCCTCATGTGGTGCATAAAAGACCTCCTAACCTACATGGCATGCTGGGTTGTGCATCTTCCGCCTCCATCACTCTCACATTTCCTCATCCTGTTGTGGTCACTGCCAATAATGCCATTTTATGTATAGAACTAACTAATTCAACCACCCCCATATAGGACAGAAATACAACATAAAAAGGTTTATTTTGTTTTTTACTTCCAAAGCCATATACATACTTAAATTTTCATGTGGATTGGCAAATACTGTACGACCACTATATTTAAAAACCTCTACAGCTAAACACTTTAGCACTACTAGAAACATTAGAACATCTAGTAAGGAAAAACAATATTTCATTTCAAATATGTGAAGTGATTAAATATCATTTTAGAGGGGGAAAATCTTAATTAGGGCTTTGCCATTAGACCATTTTGAAACTAGAATATCCTGTGTCATTTCTCTGTTAGCTGTTTTATATGTGGTGTTTTCTGTGCTTGTTTCACTTTTTGTATTAAATTTTTGCTTGACACTAGATAAATAGATCAAACCTGTAATAGCAGGTATCACACTCAGTCTTTGTGGAACAATTTCAGAATAATGTTCTTCAATGTAATATTGTGAGGACTGTTAATATCGCATCATATATAATACACACATAATCATCATAAGCTTCTGAGAATATGGAGAAATCTCTGTGTGCAAGAGACAAGGGCAAAAATCAGTACTGATTGGGACCTCAGGTGACACTGTAACAGGCAAAGATATATGTTGGGGGTTTGACCCTGCATGCATTCCGTAATGGTCCCCCAGTTAGGCCCGCATGCTACCCAAGCCTACCTCAGAGTATTGGTAAGACACATATAACTGAAGCCATACCAGAGGATTAACAAGGCCCATGTTAGGTGTTCAGGAACCGGGACATACTGATGAGAACTGGGCTACTGGAACAGGGCCTAGATGGATGACAGTATGGAACTGAAGGAATGCCACTATCCCAGTGGACCCAGTGAGAAGGGTTATATGCGATGCATGTGGGATGAAGAGAAAGCCAACATCCACACTGTACAAGAAGCACCAAGCTCAATGCAATAATATCAATAGGAGGCAGCTACTGTTGATGCTGGAGATCCAGAGACTATAGTACAATGGGAACAGCAGTGAGCAGTATGGATATAATGAGCCAACCCTGATTGAAGAGAGCAGTGGAACTGAACAAGATGTTGCTCAGCCACCCACAATGAAAGCTGCATCTACTAAGCTGAGGGTGAAGATTGTGGCCAAGGATGTGAGAGCCACGATCCAGGAAGAAACATGGAGCATCTGTGACAACATCAAGAGGATGCCCCCCCGAGATGAGCTGCTCCAAGAACACCTCAGGCAGCTGAAGACAGACTGTGATGAGGAACAGGTGGAGGAACTGTCACAGATGACCAAGCCCCTGCATGGGATGTAGCATTGACAGTGGCTGACATCAAGAAATCCTACCAGTGGCTAGAAAAATAGAAAATAGAGAAGTATCAGGGGCTGAAGGAACAACTGGAGCAGATGTGGAAGGTAAAGTCCAAAGTTGTCCCCGTGGTAGTAGGAGCATTAGGAGCTTTAACCCTGAAATTAGAAGAGTGACTCCAGTAAATTCCAGGCACAACATCAGGGGTCTCGCCCAGGAGAGTCCAGTCCTAGGAACAGCTAAGATACTGTGCAGAACCCCTCAAACTGCCAGGGCTCTGGTAGAGGACCCGAGCTTGAGGATCACACACATACCATCCCCCAGGCAGTACTCTATCACCAACAAAATGGATGCAAAATGAGTTTCTGCCCGGTATTCTTTTGAATATTCTGAAGCTGTTTTTTTTTTTTTTAATGCTGTACTGAGCAGTGGTTATATGTCGCTGCTCTTGACTCACTCTATGAAATAAATTGATGTTCATTTATGCTCTCAGACTAGAACAAAGCCCCAAGGAACAGACGAAGAGCGAAGATTTGTGTTGATACAAACAGGTGTTGGTTCATCCATACAAAATTAAAAACTAAAACAGTAAGCAAGGAGAGATTTGAATATCTGAGCGTCTGAGTCCATTTCATCTGTCCAGTTAATCTGACTCAATTGTATTATTTTGTTTATACACCCCTAAACAACATACAGTCATGTTGGGTAAAGTACCGTCTACCTCTGCTTTAACCTTCTAAGACCCTGCGTCCTCATATGGGGACATTACAGTTCCAATCAATAGTGTTTATACTTTGTTAAGCTATGTTGACTTTGTTGTGTTATGCTGTAATATAAACCCATTGTCCCCATGTGAGGACTTTTTTTAACAAAACTCATATAACAAAGTACAACTTCCTGTTCGAAGAAGAAGCTTGGTTTATATGCATTTCAGGTCCGACTGATCACCAATATCTAGGAGAAATTAAAAACGCATCACAAACAGGAGCTCAGGTCTCAGGAGGTTAATAGCAGAATGTGTGCACAGTCTACAACAGCATTTCCCTGATGTCTGTACCCTTCTTCTGAGAAAACTGAACAACTGCAACTTGAAGAAATCATTGCTAGGATTCTGACAGCTTGTAAAAAGTAAAACAACTTTCAGAAACTTTACCAATACTTACTTCATCCATGAGCAAAATACTAATATCCAACTCGGATCATAAAATGACATACAACATAACATTTCAACCTATACAATGAAGTTGAAAGACAAACCAGTTGACGGCTTTGACTGTACTGTCTCAGAAGTGCAGTACAGTGACATCTGATTATATCAACTTCTGTACAGTGAGGACTTTGGGATGTCATTCAGACCGGATAAGAAAACAAAAAAAGCCTGACCCGACAACAAAACTCAAATAACAACATTAAACAAGCAATGAACCTGAAACAATGAAAACAAGGCAAAAGTGGCAAAAGAGACAAGCAGCTGAGAGGCAAACAGAAGAGAGCACATGATGCACACAAGAGACAGATCAAAGAGGCACTGAAGGCTTTTAACTCCCCAAAATTTGGAGACCATGACAACAAGTAACTCAAGTAAGCAGCACAAGTCATTCATGACAAATAACACTTTTTTTTCTCCAGGTTTGAAACCACAGAGAGCTCAGATAGATGCGGGGAGGTGCTGGAATCTGTAACTGTGTGGGCTTAAGCTAGAGTGGAAGTCTCAGAGGGTCAGACTGCCAATGTCTTTTAACACTTCGATGAATGTAATCCCACCTGCCCTGACAACATCACTGCCTCTATTCTAAAGACAAACAGTTTGGAAATCGCCCTGCTGTGGCAGCCCATTTTCCTGAATTCTCTCTGCGCACCTACATACGTGTGCACACACAGACACACACACACACACACACACTTCCCATGACCTGGAAAACGTCAAACATCATCCCGGTTCCTCAGAAACTACACCCCAGGGAGTCCAATGTGTTTTAACCTGTGGTCCCAACCTAAAGACTTAATAATTAACTCATTAGAGAGAAACAGCTCTCATACCATACAGGGTAAAGCTGACTCAAGCCACTTTGCATACAAGTGAAAGCAGAACACAGAAGATGCTGTTTCTAGCTCACTTGTGTTAAAATATCCAGTATTACCAGGAATACCCTCGAACAGGGATGAGCCTTTTTCAATGTCATCGGCCTATTGGCATGACAGTGACTAATGTACAGCTGTTGTGTTCAACCAATTTTGTGATTCTTGTATCTGGAATTCAGTTTTCTAAGGCTTTCATGTGGATTTCATCTACTGCAAGTGCTGTCCAACAGAGAATTTACTTTTTAAGAAGACTCCAGTCATTTTGACTGTGTCTATTTTTCTGCAACACCATAAAAATTCTACTGAAGGTTGCTGCCTTTTAAAATGGTCCCATACCAGATGATCATGAGCAAGGTTTTTATCTGAAGCTTGTTCGGTTTATTCTTTGACAGTGTGCATCCATCTTTGCGATGCAATATAGTAATCTCTGACATTGATTATGTTGCCATTGCCCTTGCTCTAACCTAGACACTGAGTGACATTTCATTTTTCTCTTTGTGTTATTTGAAACAACACTCATCCAAGCTGCTTCAAACTTGGCACTGCATTTCCTTGAGTGCCCAGCAATACACCAACCAAGTGCAGAGTAGATCAGATAAACAGTTTCTGAGAAAAACAACAAATATAAGCATAGCCAGAAACACAGCTGTCATCTAATTTAATAGTGAGAAGTGGTCCATCATTATGTGGGTACAGACAACTGTGAAAACACAGGAATAAAGAATGGGCAGATGAAACTCCCAGCATTTAAATTTTAGTGATTAGATCAGGCAGTATTGTTTTATGGCCACTGATTGACCACTGATCACCACAGTATTCATAGTTAAACCTAGCCAATATGGAGTCTCTTTTGTCAAGAAAGGCACAAAAACTAGATAACTTGGTATCATTTTTGTGTTTGGTTGGTCACAAGAGATGGCATTTGAAAACATTTAAGTCATGCTGTACACCTGTTAAAGCAATAAAAGAATACAGTATGCACTGCATAAGCATGCATCATGTATTTAAAAGGACAAATGTATAAATGTATGGGAAGCTATGTTATTGATAATTGAGTTTCAGTTAAGTACAGTTAGTCAGGTCAAGCTATCTGTATTATTTCTTTTTCCTCATACCTACACTACAACAATAACTTCATGGAGAAGAGCTATAAAAAATAAAAACGTAATTTCGAATTAGATTTTGAAGTAATTAGGACAAACTAATGGTAGTAAAAACAAAACAAAACAAAAAAAATTTGTAAATTAATTAGAGCTCATATCAAATTTTATATAGTTGACAAAATTAATATACGCATGAATTAAAGATAGAGTTTTGCTAAATTTATTCACAATTTGGGGCTTTTAATGATTTCTTTGTACTGTTCTTTTTCCAGGGTGGAATGATTGCACAGCAAATATCTTTAATAACTTTAAAAAACAAGGATTTGTGCACAAGTCTAAATCGATTTAGGATTTTCTCTAATCCACAAAGGGTCAAAAGTATACATACAGGCTGAAATATATATACATACACCCCCACTAATATTTGTTTATATGTCCCTTAGCAAGTTGCACCTCAATCAGATGCTTTTGGTAGCCATCAACAAGCTTCTGGCATAATTCTGGCTGGATATTTGACCACTCTTCTTGGCAGAACTGATAGTTCATTTAAATTGCTTGGTTTCCTGGCATGGACACAGCTCTTTAGCATAGTTCACAAATTTTCAACATGACTGAGGTCAGGCTAAGGGAAGACCATTCCAGAAACTAATTTATTTATATATTTCTAAAGAACTGCAGATTCTAAGCTCAACAGATGAGGTGATGGTTGAATATTCAGATACAATCCTAAAGGAAACAATTACATCACTCCATTTGGTTTATCACAATGACAGAGATTGATGAGCATAGTTTAGTACATAACATGGCTGCACTCCAAATTTATATTCTTTTCAAAGGAAAAATTAAAAATTAACTACAATTGCAAACTGATATGCCTGCTTGATTGGTTTATTCTTTTTTATCTTCTTTTTTAATCACCTTAAGAAGAGACCACATATTTTTTTTATTTTGTTGAAATCAAAACATTACACAGTTGCCAACATATGACTCTGCTTCAGGCAGCACAGTGGTGTAGTGGTTAGCACTGTCACCTCACATAAATGAAGTCCCTGGTGCAAACCCCAGCTGGGGCCTTTCTGTGCAGTGCTTGAATGTTTTGTGTGCCTGGGTGGTTTTTGTCTAAATGGCGATTCAGAATTAGTCACGGATGTGGGGTCGATAAATCTATGGTTAAAACTTGTAGTTCTAAGTGCTTTGAATGTCAGGAAGCCTAGAAAAGTATTATATAAATTCAAGGGAAAAAAAAGAAAAGTTTAAAATCTATTACTTTGTCACAATAAGTTGAAATGTATCGGCCATGAGACCTTACATGCTACTACAAGACAAGAAGAAGAAGTAGTATTTGTTTAGGATAAACACATTGGCAGTTATTGCTTATTTTGGCAATTTCTAATGGTTAAATACACAATATACTGCATGTGCCTTCTCCAGATGGCTTCCATGTTCGCTTTTGATTTTAATAGTTCATGTTGCTGGAGAGAAATGTCTTTTGCAGCTATGCTGTCAGTTTTGATTACCTAAGATGGAAGAATGCTTTCATCTAAATTTGCTAGAATCTATGTTTCCTGTTTTAACTTTTGCGAGGGTTTGTATTACACTGAATCATCTTCTTCTTTTGGCTGGTCCCTTTATGGATCTTTATGGGTCCATCTCACCCTATCCCTTGTATCCCCCTCTGTCACACCAACCCTCTGCATGTCCTCCTTCACTACATCCATGAATCTTCTCTGTGATCTTCCTCTTTTCCTCCTACCTGGCAGCTCAGTCTTCAACATCCTTTGTCCAATATATCCTTCCTCTGCACATGTTCAAACCATCTGAGCTTTGTTTCTCTATTGTTGTCTCCAAACTGCTCAACCTGAGCTGTCCCTCTGATCTACTCATTTTTAATCCTGTCTAACATCTCCAACTCTGCCACCTCCGGCTCGGCCTCCTGTCTTTTGCTCAGTGCCACCGTCTCCAAACCATACATCATAGCAGTACTCACTACCATCCTGCAAACCTTGCCTTTCACTCTTGCTGCCATCGTTCTGTCACAAATCACCCCTGACACTCATCTCCACCCACTCCACCCTGCCTGCACTCTCTTCTTAACCTCTCTTGTGCACTGGCCATTGCTTTGGATTCACCTTTCTTGCACACTGACATTGGTATTACAGTTAATATGGCAGAAAATATATATGACAGAAAATCATTATATGTTATATACAGTGCCTTGCGAAAGTATTCGGCCCCCTTGAACTTTTCAACCTTTTGCCACATTTCAGGCTTCAAACATAAAGATATAAAATTTTAATTTTTTGTGAAGAATCAACAGCAAGCAGGACACAATCGTGAAGTGGAATGAAATTTATTGGATGTGTCAAACTTTTTTAACAAATAAAAAACTGAAAAGTGGGGTGTGCAATATTATTCTGCCCCCTTGCGTTGATACTTTGTAGCGCCACCTTTTGCTTCAATTACAGCTGCAAGCCTCTTGGGGTATGTCTCCATCAGTTTTGCACATCGAGAGACTGAAATTCTTGCCCATTCTTTCTTGCAAAACAGCTCGAGCTCAGTGAGGTTGGATGTAGAGCGTTTGTGAACAGCAGTCTTCAGCTCTTTCCACAGATTCACGATTGGATTCAGGTCTGGACTTTGACTTGGCCATTCCAACACCTGGATACGTTTATTTGTGAACCATTCCATTGTAGATTTGGCTTTATGTTTTGGATCATTGTCTTGTTGGAAGATAAATCTCCGTCCCAGTCTCAGGTCTCTTGCAGACTCCAACAGGTTATCTTCCAGAATGGTCCTGTATTTGGCCCCATCCATCTTCCCATCAATTTTGACCATCTTCCCTGTCCCTGCTGACGAAAAGCAGGCCCAAACCATGATGCTGCCACCACCATGTTTGACAGTGGGGATGGTGTGTTCAGGGTGATGAGCTGTGTTGCTTTTACGCCAAACATATCGTTTTGCATTGTGGCCAAACAGTTCGATTTTGGTTTCATCTGACCAGAGCACCTTCTTCCACATGTTTGGTGTGTCTCCCAGGTGGCTTGTGGCAAACTTTAAACGAGACTTTTTATGGATATCTTTGAGAAATGGCTTTCTTCTTGCCACTCTTCCATGAAGGCCAGATTTGTGCAGTGTACGGCTGATTGTTGTCCTATGGACAGACTCTCCCACCTCAGCTGTAGATCTCTGCAGTTCATCCAGAGTGATCATGGGCCTCTTGGCTGCATCTCTGATCAGTCTTCTCCTTGTCTGAGATGAAAGTTTAGAGGGACGGCCGGGTCTTGGTAGATTTGCAGTGGTCTAATACTCCTTCCATTTCAATATGATTGCTTGCACAGTGCTCCTTGAGATGTTTAAAGCTTGGGAAATCTTTTTGTATCCAAATCCGGCTTCAAACTTCTCCACAACAGTATCTCGGACCTGCATGGTGTGTTCCTTGGTCTTCATGATGCTCTCTGCACTTGGAACAGAACCCTGAGACTATCACAGAGCAGGTGCATTTATACGGAGACTTGATTACACACAGGTGGATTCTATTTATCATCATCGGTCATTTGGGACAACATTGGATCATTCATAGATCCTCACTGAACTTCTGGAGTCAGTTTGCTGCACTGAAAGTAAAGGGGCCGAATAATATTGCACACGTCACTTTTCAGTTTTTTATTTGTTAAAAAAGTTTGACACATCCAATAAATTTCATTCCACTTCACGATTGTGTCCCACTTGTTGTTGATTCTTCACAAAAAATTAAAAATTTATATCTTTATGTTTGAAGCCTGAAATGTGGCAAAAGGTTAAAAAGTTCAAGGGGGTCGAATACTTTCACAAGCCACTGTATGTTTCCAACTTTAATCCACTGCTGGATTAACATTTAGGCACAGATCTAAATTTGATGAAAAGAATTGTGCCAAATTTCAAAACTTTTACCAGCTAGTACTAAGCAATTACACAGACTATGAAAGAAGCAACTATTGGGGACAATGTAGTCTTGCTCCTTTTGCCCCAGTGAAAGTGGGCAGAGGAAGTGACCAAAAAAAGATTGAATTGCCCCAGCATCATGCAACTGTTTTAATACACAGGAAAGTGGGCTGATTGACAGCTGACCAATATTTTTTACTCAGTGCAGTCAAATAAAATGTCCCCCTGACTACGAATCTATTACTGACGAGAAAAAAAAATATTTCAAAATAAAAATCCTTGCAAGTATGAGAGCTAAATGATTAGATACAAATTCAGGAGTTAATAAAACCATTCAAGATCCTTTCTTTCATAATATTGCAGTACCAGTCAAAAAGTTGGACATGCTCAAGTCTGCCCAAACTTTGACTGGTATATATATTATTATATTATTCTATATAGTATTATAGGAGTCTAACAGACAAAGCCCACCAGCTAGAAATGTGAAAAAAAATGCTCAGGAGATGAAATGTGCACTGCGGTGGGTGCATTTTATGTTATTTACATGGTATATTTTTATATGTTCTATATATTTTTACCATTTCAGTAGAATAGAAAAACCATGACTGCTGCAAAGCACAGCATTGCAGTTGTTTTGTAATAAACAAAAGACTACTTCAAGGTAGTCTTTTGTTGAGTGCCGAATTGCAAGGTATAATACAGATTCAACATGTATGACCTTGATTTGAGCAGTCCTGTATAATTCACTGTATCTACCCCTCAGCAGGGCTGTGAAAGAGAAACATGTAAATGATAGATGACTTGTCTTTCATCACTGCCGTCACCTTGACACCCAGGAGGAAATAGCAATCCAGCCAGTGGGGTGTGTCACTTCCTGTGTGCAGCTACTTTGTCTTTTCCTAAAGCCATTTAGTTGTAGAAGTGAATGTCAAGTACTGCACTGACACACACACAGACACGCACATGGTTATTATTCATTGATTGAAAACAGCAACCTGTGAGCAACAATTACCTACACGCAGTGCTTTACATCATTTTGACACGTCATGGCTTTAACTAAGTTTATTTAAAGTAATTGCATTGTATAATTCTGCATCCCTAAATAATAGGTTTGCCTCTTCCTGATATTTTAGCCCATAAATGGCACACCATTTATGTGCACTTTACCTGATAACCACCATCAAAACGTAGCTGAATTACTAAAGTTACAAGCACATCAACTTTTCACAATCCCAGAATTATATTAGCGCATCCAAGCATACTTTTGAGGGAATTCTTCAAAACATTTGTGTCAGTTTATTGTTTTGTCTTGGAAATTTGTCCCTGCTTGCGGTTGGAGGATCACATCATGCTAAAGTTCCTTTGGGATATAAACTGTGAAGGATTGAGTATCCTGAGCAATAGTCAGGTCTCTCATTGTTGAATATTATGGGGAAACTGCAACAAGGTGAAATTTTGAGAGGTTTCTGCAGTAAAGCAACATCTAAGTAACTTGTACTTAATGGCATGTATACCTGTATGTAACACGTATAACCAACAATAAATTAATTGTATAAGACTTGAATGCTTGCTATAGTATAAGATGTTAATTGGAGAACCATATTTTTTGTCGACTGGTTTCAGCTGTGCATTTAGTTTCCCACAGCAGGACTGTTTATATTTGATTGATAACGTATCATACAGTACCAGTCAGAAGTTTGGACACACTCATGTGAGGTACTGTATAGTATGTAATGGTGGATTACAAAAGCACAGAGAAGGAGTAGAATGAGCAGCCTTATGAGCAGAGAATCAGCGATGCTCAGTGTGACTATGCCTATGAGTTTAAACGCAATACTGAGTTTTTCCGAAGTGCTCAGTGCCTGAAACAAAATTGTAATTATGCACAAAATGCTAAAACTAGACTTAAGTGTAAACATTTGCTTTACAGGCAGAGCATTTGTATTCTGAAGAATGACTGAAACATACTAACATAAGGCTACATGTACAGACATGCTTGTAAGGAGCAGAGGTATGTAGACAGAAAGAAAAATGTCAAATATTACCAAGGTTGGGTAAGCCCAAGCACAGATTATACTTTATGTTCATTGAACAATACAGTTTATTGACTACACCTGGGACTAGCTGAGAATCTGTGTGCAAGGCAGTGCCAAAGATTAATAGTTCAGATGCTGAATCATGCTCTCCTTCATACTCATATTTTGCAATCACTCTTTCAACACCCGAGAAATGAGGTGGAGTGCTGCTGTTTGGTTGTTCAGCAGGGATGTAAGGTTATTATTTCAGTCACACACTGATTAATACACTAGAAGGAGAGAGTCAGACATACCTTTGACTGAAGCTGTTCTCCTTCCTGTGGCAGTGCAGGGTGACAACTCTGTGACCTTCACTTCTGACATCCTGACTCACCGTCCACATAACTGGGTTACTGGCTCTGGCTCCCAAAAATGCCACACCATCCTTCAGCTTGACCCTGAAACACAGGAATACAGTGGTCAAAGTCCATCCATCCATTTGCTCGATGCTGAATGGATGGATGGGGCCTGTCCCAGAATGGTGAGATACATATACAGAGCAGAAAAAGAGGAAACTCCTCCTAACAGTCTGATTAGAAAGAAAGAGAATGAAAAAAAAAAAAGATTAGAATCAGAGGCTGCAGCATTAGAGACTGAAGAGTGGCTCCAGCCAATTTTAAGCACTTGAACATTGGTGGATGGTCTATGACTAAAGCTACAAGTCAGATTTATTCTATTTGCAGTCCTAACATCAGGACAACAGATGGCATGCTAGCTGAATTAAAGAGTCAGGGTTAGTGAGTTCAAATTAAACTCTTGTTATTTGTTTAACAGAATTAGTGCACACACTGTATAGAAGTATTACATGGCAAAACTTATTTTACAAACAAAAACAAGGGCAACGTCTTGGCAACAAGCACAAATTTTGGACATTTTTTTTTTCTCTGAACCTGAGGTTTTAAAAGAGCTCCAATATCTTCAGCTTCCACGCCACTTCTGTATCCCAACCTGTTTTGTCCTGCAATCACTTCCATTACTCATGGTCACAGTCCATGGGGGGATACTGAGCTAGTGAGAAGCCATAACCGCCCCTTCTTCCAGTATGTCAACATGCAGTTCCTTTCTGCATTCTGCTCTGTCACATGAAGTTATAAGCACATGAGTGACTTTCAGTTCTTTCTCAACATGCCAAATTGCTCTTTTTCAAACCTTTGGCATAGATGTAGCAGTATATATCTTGTGGGAAAAGAATCAAAGAGGAAAATAGGTGGCAAGTGAAAGCTGCGCTAAAGTAAAACACCAACAGAACAAAAAAAAAGGTGAGGTGAAAGGAACATTTTTATTCACTAAAATTTGAGCACTGGGTAATTTTCCCCCATACATCAAAATAATTGAAGACTGTCCTCATTCTGCATCTTTGAGAAACTTGCAAAAGATGAAGAAAAAAAAACTCAGCGTTAACACGGGGGTGATGACATGACATTCTGTGAATCAGTGCTTAGAAGAGAACAGTCATTACGTCTTCCATGTTCAACCAGTCTCCTTTGATCTTATCATGGTTGCTGCTGCGGTAATAACTGGCCTTGTGTTGGTCGCTGCCTCTGACGAGCAAAGATAAAGGCCGCTGGTGTGGAAGGCGCAGGCAATAACTAGGAGGAGACAGCTGATTGCTGTCTGCCCTCCTGTTTCCAAGTCGTCACCTTACTCGTGGCACGGTAATTACCACAAACTCGCAAGCAGATGCAGCGCTGACAGAGAACTACAAAAGGACCAATAATCAACTAAATTCATCCAGTATTCTCTATGCTGCATTGATCACATCTCAAACTCCAATTTCAGAGTGTAAATGTGCTGCATTTTCCTTCTTTGCCACGTCGGTTTTTAGCTGGTGTGA
The DNA here is from genome assembly GCA_024447675.2 of Pterophyllum scalare. Lineage (NCBI taxonomy): Eukaryota > Metazoa > Chordata > Actinopteri > Cichliformes > Cichlidae > Pterophyllum > Pterophyllum scalare. The sequence goes on along the minus strand of JAMQGT020014825.1, from coordinate 7,330 downwards.
AATTAACTCGAACAACAAGTTGATATGTCTGTTTATGCTGATTTGCTTGCATTTACGTGGGGGTGGGCGGCCAAACTTATTTTAAAAATATTATACTCTGCATTTCTGTGTAAATGATCAGTTAATCAATAAATTTTAGCCGATGAATTACACTGCACTACCGTGTTGATGTGCTCTATGTTTTTTCTTACTTACTATAATAGTATTTCTATTATTTCTGAAATTTACTATTTGACATAAAAAAAACAAAGCATTTCCTATAGGGACAGAAAGGTGGTGGTGGGGGGGTAAATTAACAAATGGCATGTTGTAAACGAGATTGGTTTGGCTAATGTGATTTCTGGGGGAGGGAGGACAAACAAGGGGAGGCAATAAAGGAAAGCAATTTGAAGGGAGCTCTTCTTTCACATGCATCAGCACATGAAGCTGCCTCATTAATTCCATGAAAACGTGCATCAGTGGGATGAGTATTTACAGATGAGATGAGGCTGTCAGAAAAGACAGGTTTCAACTCTACCTTATTGAAGCTCAGAAATGACACACCAGACTGGACACAGTCCAAATAACATGTCAGCATACCTTCCACTATGACATACCTCTTGCATATTGAATGAAATGCCTATGTGCATTAATATTAATGCACTTCATACAGCAGGAAATTGAACAGAATACAAACACACATTCCAAACATCCTGTAAGATCAGGTGTGGTGTTTTATGTATTTCAATCTGGTAATTATCCTAGATGATTAGGTAAGGAATTACAAACTATTGTGGTAAACCATTTTGCAGTCAAAACCAGAAGTTTGAATTAAAGAGTGCTGCTGCAGAAAGACATTAAGAATAATCCTTTGTGAGAAAAACAGGGGGGAGAGGTTTCCAACCCCCACGAAAATAATTCATGAACCAGACACCGGTCCTATATACTCTGAAGCCTTTTACAGTATTTGTTAATGTACTGCTGTCAAATGTTTATAGAATAATTATGGACTTCAACACAACAAGTTCAGAACTTAAACGTAGAACCACTGGGAGAATATTTCTAGTTTTTAAATGAATGGTTTACCTTTTCAGACACAGGGGATTCAGTCAAATATCACAATACAAACAGAACTGCCCTGAAGTGCAGGAAAAGGACCCAAATGCACGCCTGAGAGGCAGACTGGATTAAAAGTGCCCCTGTTTATTGAGGCTGTTTGCAAAAGTCCATGACAGTCCAAAAGGTGAGGCAAAACTAAATCCATAGGAGCATAGGAGAAGAACACATACCCTACCAACAGGAAACTGAAGCTATTTGTACACACTAATTAGGACTAATTAGGGGACGTGGACACAGCTGGGGAAACCACAGGCGCAAACAATCAAGGTAATGTGACAAGGGACTGTAAAACACAAGATACTACCAAAATGAAACAGGAAGTAACACTCAGATACAAAGGTTAGACACACACCTACACACAGCAGCTTTACACTAAGGAAAACATGGGAAATAACTAACAGAAGAGCTCTGCATAATCACAAAATCCAAAAACTCCAACAATAAACAAAAGCACAAAAGCCCTGGGACCATGACAAAAATTAAATTCCCCTTTCAATTAACATTATTTGGTCAGCTGTGACATTTAATATAAAATAATCTCTAATTTCAACAGCACAAAATGCTGTCATTAAAAAAAAAAAAATTCCTCTACGGTAGATTCCTGAGAAAACTGTCTGCTTTGATGCCAGACTTTTTCTGCTTTCATGCCACGCGCACAGCATCGCCCCCTTTACACCAGGATCCACGGATCTCTACACAGGGAAGAAGGAAACTTACATTTACTGAGCTCAACAGCGGCCTTTCGAGCTGGAGAGCTAACAAATACGTGAAAATGACTTGGCTCTGTAACGTGTTCTTGGACCTCAGGTTCTAACTGAATGATGCAGTGAGTAATGATCAGATAAAAGTTGATCTTTTTACACAGGAGTGTGATTGCTCCTCTCTATCAGCCCGTCACAGCAGCTGCACCATCACGCAAAGCCAACAAACCGTGTTAGTAATTTCTTCTAGAACTGCCCTTCATAACTGCAGGATGTCGCAGACAGCAGCCTCGGTGCTGCAGTTTAACAAGTTGAAAGAAGAAGCTGAACAACTCACCTTTGTAGGGAATTCTGATGTCAACAATAAGTCAGGTGTAGGAATATTTCTAGAATTTTTTGCCTACTGTTGCTCTGAATCCAGTTCATTTCTCTTTTATTTAATTAACCACATTTTACTCTGAAACAAACATGCTTAGTGACTTCATGAAAAGGTGAAATGAAACAGGATCTTGATCATCTCCACAAAAACGGTGATGCCTGCTGTCACAATTCAGTTCCTGATTTAACTGACATTACTGTTTTAAGAGCTAAAAATCAGAGGAGGGATAAAAAATAATTAAAGGGGGGGGAATTCCCCCCTTGTTCCACCCTACACCCTGCAGCAAATCACACCCTGGTAATCCACTGTCAGTGATCATTAACCAGAAGCTATTTTTATTCATGATTTTCAAAAACATAGAAAAAGGAAAAAACAAACACTGAAAGATTTTAAAAGAAAAGTAGCTTTGGATACTAGGCAAATCTGAAATCACTCAGACAGGATACAGTCACAGGAGCCAAGACAGGAAAAATGAAAAATGCATGAATAACTGCCTTTAGAGTTGTTTTTTCTTGGATGATAAAAATTAGTTAAGCCTTTTATAATGGCATTTAAAAATATATTTAAAATATATATGTAGTAGAGTACATATTAGCACACAAAAAACTGAGGCATGACAGGTTTTAAACAAAAATGAAATCAAATGGAACCCAGGATTTAGAAAATGAAGAACGGCATTTTCCTTGACAACAAAAGCTGACCTCGAGATAATAATGACCAGATAGCATTTAGCAAAAGATTTCACTTTCAGGTATTATATCCTGCTGTCATTCAAAAGCTTTTTTTTTTCTCACTTTATGTGTAAATGGCCTTTTGGTTTCCATGACAATAAGTGATAATGATGGAGAAGAATAAGTTGGGTAGGTGGTGGAGGTGATGTTGAAAGTGTAAAGGTCTTAGTGCTGAGCTGAGAAAGATCTTGTGTTAAAGGTGTGTGAGCAGAAAGACAGATTAGCCACGAGGATTAGAAAAGATGGGTGTTGTGTCAGGGTGGATGAAAAAGGGCAGAGGATAGGGAAAACATCCAGCTGTGGAGAGAAGCTGAAGTAAGGGATAATGGATAAAAAAACCTGTAATTATATATATATATATATGTATATATATATATATATATATATGTATATATATATATATATATATATATATATATATATATATATATATATATATATATATATATATATATAAAAGGAAGTCAGACACTGGCATTTCCTGTCTGTTCTGGTTGTACATTTTCAACCAAAAGAGACAGAAATGTATGTCAATGTCATTACCAAGAGGCTACCTGTAAGGTTATATCACTGACTGAACTCTAAGTTATAATAATATTAGTATAAATGAGAAGAAAAATTAGAAAAATGAGTCTCTGTGTTGCCCTCAAGGAGTTATCAGATCACTACTCTGGCAAAGATGGAGAAGCCCAGTAAATTTAAATAAAAACACCCCCCCCCCAAAAAAAATAAAAAAAAATAAAAATAAACTTTCAGCACAGATGACATGTTTATATTTTTAGACTGCTCCCTGGAAGTTTTCTTGTGACCACTTTCACTGTCCAGTTTAACCACAAACCAGGTAAGGATTTTGATTCTGAGGGCGTGGGCATCCACACAAAAGTTTTGGTGAATATAAATGAATGTGAGCACAACAGTTTTGATTTGAGCTCTGTCACAGAAACAGTCTTTGGTTCCTAAATCACCTAAAACCTCCTGCAAAGGGATGGGCCATAGCACATTCATACAGAACTTTCAAGCAGAAATCATTACCTAACCCATTATAATACTTCACTGAAATCACTGAAAGAAAAGTCATTGATGGCAAATTTGCTCTGGTTGGTGAACTCATTGTATAGCATATTCCAAATTGATTTTAAAGAGGTAGTTTAGCTGAATTTAATCTACCAACAGAAGGGTAAAATTTGCCAAATTGCATTTAGCTTATTTAATCAGGCTGTGTTCCTTAATTTTCAAACACCTGCAGCTAAATCATGTTATGAAATATAAACAGGCAAACTGTTGGGTATAACAGCCTAGCTTTTTTATGCTTTTCTCTGTTGCTCTATATCCCCATCCTCAAAAACTAAATATTCTTCACCACCATGGGGTAAAATTGAATTAGAAAGTAGCCACTGATAGCTCAACCAGGCTGGGACCCGGACCAATAAATTAGGAGAATGAAACAGGGTTGCGCAGGAGCTCTGAGTCAATTAGCTGAGGAGTAGTTGTTGGCGGAGTGTTTTTCAGGGTGAGTGGACACAGGCAGATGTGGAGATAAAGACAGAGCTAATTCAATTAATGAGTTTGATGCTGTTCCTCCCATTATCACAGCTGGTTAAAAGTGCTGGTGCATAGCAATGTTGAGAACTGAGGACAAGATTACCACTATCCAGATAAAGAGTGCGCACCAGACAATGCTCATCTCCACCCATGCATTCTGCTGCAGTTCTCTCCTTTTCTCTCTTTGTCTCTTTCTCAGCACATCTTGTTTCCCATCTCCTTTTAGCTAACTTTATCTTTTTCTGTTGAAACATCATGCTCCTCTCACGGCTATACTATACACTCAAACCTTTCTTGCCTTAACTCTAACCTACTAGAATTTGCCATCTGTCTTATTTATTTTTTTAAATGAATCAGAGATCCTTAAAACTGTCACGCTTATTAGTTTTACTTAATGGCCTTATCTTGGCTGATAAATTTTTATCAGGTAATCTGAAGGTCTACTGATTCAAATGTGTTAATTAAGTAAAGTGTATACAAATGGCCAACAGTGTGCTGGAACTCCTTCCTAGTTTGCACTTTGTGGTCCACCACACCTGTAATTAAGACTTCATGGTACAGTGTATGACAACACTGCTGAATGTGTTTAGCTATATTTGTGACAAGATTCTAAGTCCAGTTGTTCTACCACTTTGGTGCAAATTTTAAAAGATTTGGCATGAAATATGGTACTGGCCTTTGGTGAACGTGAATTTTTCCTCTATGAAATGTCTCAACAACTGTAATGTATATTAAGCAGTTGGGTGCAAACATATCATGTGAGGTGGCCCCCAATGCTTAGGCTTTGTGAACTTTGCCACATTGCTTTTACTTCTTCTATTTTCTGCTACAATTAGGTCAAATTTTCCATCTGTCCCCACTGTTTTTGTTTTCTTGGTAGTAAGCGTGCTCCTCAATTGGAACTCCTCCTGTCTGCATGCCAAAGTGCTCTTGGTTAAGGGATATAAGTGTGTATTTTAGATGAAGCCCAAGGCCCAAGGCCCACAGGCCTAGAGATCAGTTGGTGAACCCAGGGTAACCAGTGGATGGTAGGGATAAATGTGCATCTTCAAACTGGTTGGTGAGTGGTTGCTGCAAGTTGCTAGGTATAATTGGTCATACAAAAGTTGCCGTTGCTGGTAGGTGGCATGGAAGACACCGACTTGTCTGCGAACACTTACCAACTACTCACTGAGTGATAGTAAAACTGTAAAAAGTGCAAGCAAAGTGAAAATAGAGACTGTTCTCCTGCAAGGTAAAAGTTGTGCCTTTTGATATGTGTTAGTTGCAGTGGTAAGGCACAGCTTTTAGGCAATGTGCAGTTCTCAGTTGCACTTTTCCAAGTTTTGCTACCACTCAGCAAGTAATTGGCAAGTTTTTGCAGACAAAGATGGCATCTTCCATGCAAACTATGGCCGACTGTGGGAATCTGCTGGAGGTTTTGTGATCAATTTCACCTACCGACACTCAGCAACGACTCGCCATTTGGTTGACCAACACATTTTTCCCTTAGAGGTTACAAAGGGGTCACCAACCTGTCTCTAGGCCTGTGTGACTGAGGCCTCACATGCTAATTGCATAGAATGAAAAATGAAGGAAGTGATACAGTTTACTGACCCCCTCGCCTGCATGACCTAAATCCAATAGAGCACCTCTGGGACATTATGTTTCACTCCATCCAACACTGCCAGGTTGCACCTCAGAATGTCCAAGAGGTTAGTTATGCCCTGGCCCAGATCTGAAAGGAGATCCCCCAGGACACCATTCGTCATCTCATTAGGAGCATGTCCCAACACTGTCAATCATGCATACACTCACGTGGGGGCCACGCAAACTACTGAGTACCATTTTGAGTTGCTACAATGAAATTTTGGCAAAATAGAAAAGCCTTGTGCATCATTTTTTCACTTTGATTATCGGGGTGTCTTTGAGTTCAGCACTCCGTAGGGTGATAATGTTCATTTCCATCAAATAATGTGGCATCCTTTCATTCTTAACACATTACCCAGTCCATATCATTATAGATACCCAGCATGATTTGTTTTTACCAGTGAGATCTGATCTGTTTCCAAAGTGTTCCTTTAATTTTTTTTAAAGCAGTATAGACATGTGACAGTAGCTTGTAGTGTAAAGTGGAGTAGTATATAAAATTCATAGAAAAGTGCATAATAAATGCCAGCCTATTTATCACAATTACGTTGCATGAGAAAATTCAAAGGGGGAGTGGCGGGACAGTTTCATCTACATACATCTTAGTATAAGACATGCAAATCTAATGAAACCTGCCATACTTACAAAATAGAAAAATGTGTATGAGTTTTTTCTATCTATTCTTTTTCCATATGCATTGACCACCTACTCACTCCACTATTCATTATAGACTTAGATCCAAAACCAGACAGCAAATTTATGAGTTTTCAGGATGTGTGAGCTGCACAGGGTTAAAAACTACCGATCTATCATGGGACAAGGATGATCAAAAGGAGCAATACTTAAAGTGCCACTTAGTAATTTCAACCTGTAATAGATTGTATTGAGTGCTACTTAATTGAGTAGATGCTGACTGTCACTAAACACTGTCCACATTTGCACATGTGGCTATGCAAGGTCTGTACTGCCCAAGAAAATCAGTGATTATTTTCACTTTGAGAGGAGAGAAGAGCACCAGATTGCCTTTAGCCAAAATCTTTCTTCATCCATAGCTCACGCCTAAATTGCACACAGAGTGTGGTTATGGCTCATCTGCAGCAAACATCTAACATCTCTTTCATTCTTTTTTTAATTAAAGGGAAAAGCAAGCAGATGACTGACATATGAAGCTTGGACCTGAGCTCTGGGAACAAACTCTCGCCTTTAAAAAAGAACATGATGAAATAACTGTCAGAGAAGTGTGGCTGACT